>JAQIXC010001139.1:0-16542 GCA_034697605.1 Metabelba pulverosa
TAATAAAATAATCTTGTTCATTACAACAATAATAACAATAAAATCGAATTTATTTTACGTGTTTTTTAATATATATTTGAAACATATATTAAGTTAATTTACTTTTGCATGTATTTACAAAGCACTTCAATTACTGTATTACTTAGGTTACCAAAGATACTAGATAAATTATAGAAATTTTATAAGACATCTGTAACAATCAATCAATCTTCAATCAATTATAGCTTTATAATTCTAATTTGTTAATAAAAAAATAATGCAAATTTTTATAATCCTGTACTTAATAGGTAACCAATGGATACTAGATAAATTACAAAAATTTATACAATAGCATAAAAACCACTTGTTATTGCTTTCCTATTCTCACAAAATACTGTATATTTATATAAAATACTAATCAATTTGGAAAACTTTAATCCTGTTTTATAACTTTATATAACTAAGTTACTGAATAAACGAGAAAATATACTGTGTGCTAAAATAGAATGACGTGTAAGTACAAATAATTTACATGCATATTTTAAAAAAACACTCAAATATGTAATAATTTTTGTATAATTCATGAAATATAAATGCAAGATTTTACTTTAACTAAATAATTAAAATAGGTATTTGGCAAGTAGCAATTTCGATGTTTGCGCTGGCGCACGCGATCGGCTGCTTCTGTCCGGCACCGGCGCTAATCGAGCCGTGCGTTTGCGATGAAGACGACGGTATGGTCTGCACGACACGCGAGGACTGGCCGTACGTCGATCTGTTGGCCATATTCGGCAAATTGAGCCGAAATTTGACGAAAACGCAAAAACAGTTCTACAGTTTCTCATTGGAAGAGACGAATAACACGCAACTTATGGCTAATACGTTCGGAGACGTAACGTTCGACGATATCTCCATATATTATAATAACTATTTAAAATCGATTGATTTGAATGCGTTTAACGGCACTCAACACACGACCGATACAATCAGTTTTGACACAAATATGTATTTAGAGAATACGAGTCAAACCCTATTCGCGATACTAAACCAGTTCTCAAACCTAAGCGACATAACCCTAACCAACAATAATATGACTGAAATACCGGCGAATGCTTTCGATCCGATCACTGGTTACGACAATTGCGTCGAATATCTGGCCATAAGTGACGTCGACTGTAGATCTATCGGCGCGAATGCGTTCGCGAAGTTAACGCAATTAAAGGGTTTGACTGTATCCGGAACGTCAATCAGCTCTATACCGGAGAATGCGTTTAGTTTCGATCGCGAGTCAAATATTAGCATGGGCTTTATGTTGCTGGGTAATTACGAGTTGCGACAAAGCGCTATTGCGCGTAATGCGCTTGCTAAATTTCGTCGACCGGTTGGGCTAGCAATGAACATGTTACACGACGATTATATTGATGAAGATTTGCTCGTGCCATTTTTTAATGCGCATGCTAAAAATTACCTAGTTGTTGATCATAAGCTAGATTGCGATAATTGTCGCTCGTTTTGGGCCTACAATCAGACAAAATGGGCGGTTGATGTGCAGTCGAAGTGCACGAATGGCAAATTGTTTCGTGATAAAACTAACTTTAGCAAATGCCGTTGAATTTTACTAATTGATCATGATAAATTGTATGATCTTCTGTAATTCCGAAATATGTAATTTTATTAATGAATTAAAAATAAGTATTTTATAGTTACTTTATGAATACAGTATATTTCAGAATGCTAAAATATGCTTTTACAATTAATTAAATTTGCATTTATAAATTTTGTTGAAAATAAATTAGTTATTTTCTTTGTGTTATATTAATTTTAGCTGTTGAGTGCAAATTAATAAACTATTTAACAAAATACAAAGTACTTTTATTTTTAAAATAGTAATCAGTTTAATGAGATGTTAGTTAAAGTTAAAGGTTAAATTTGTAAAATCATAAGTTACAAGTGCCTATGTAACCAAAGGATACTAGATAATTTATGGAATAAACTAAATAACACATTTATCAGATTTTAGCATTTTGTTATTTGAATTATCAATAAGTATAAAAGAATTGTTTTATTTGTTGATATAAATCATCATGACATTAAATTCCTAAATCCTAACAGCATAATAAACTGCACATATAAAAATTAACAATGATGTGTAAGTATTAATTAATTTATACAAGTAATTTATAATTAATAATTTTATTTTTTTAAAATCATTTCTATTATTATATTTATGAACGTATTATACATAGCAGATACTTTTCAAGATATTATTAATTTAAAAGCTAAATTTAACATTTCTATCTAAATATACAACTAGATGTTTGGCAAGTAGCAATTTTAATTCTCACATTGATGCAAAACATCGGGTGCTTCTGCCCGACACCGGCGCTAATCGAGTCGTGCGTTTGCGATGAAGGCGAGGGCATGATATGTACGACTCGAGAGAACGACCCGACCGTCGATCTGTTGGACATATTCGGCAAATTAAGCCGAAATCTGACAAAAACGCAAAAGCATTTAAACCGATTCTCATTGCAAGCGACGAATAACACGCAACTAATGGCCAATACGTTCGGAGACGTGACGTTTGACGAGATCTACATATTTTATAACAACTATTTGAAAACAATAGATATGAATGCGTTTAACGGCACTCGAGATACGACTTTTCAAATCAATTTCGACTCAAATATGTATTTAGAGAATACGAGTCAAACACTGTTTGCAATACTAAACCAGTTCTCAAACCTAACGGATATTAACCTAAACAACAATAATATGACTGAAATACCGGCGAATGCTTTCGATCCGATCACTGGTTACGACAATCGCGTCGAATATCTCGCGATTAATGACATCGACTGTCGAGCAATCGGCGCGAATGCGTTCGCGAAGTTAACCCAGTTATCGGGTTTGGCTGTAATGCAGACGTCAATCACTTATATACCGGAAAATGCGTTTAATTTCGATCGCGAGTCAAATTCCACCTTGGGTATATTATTGTTGAATAATTACAAGTTGCGACAAACTGGGTTTGCGCGCAATGCGCTTGCTAACTTTCGCCGACCGGTTTCTATGACGGTTAAACTTTTATATGATGAATACCTTGATGAAAATTTGTTCGTGCCGTTTTTTAATGCGCATGATAAAAACAAACTTATTGTACAGTATATACTGGATTGTGATGACTGCCGCTCGTATTGGGCTTACAGTCAGACCAAATGGGCGATTGAGGTTCAGTTGGCATGCACAAACGGCAAATTATTTCATGATAAAACCAATTTCAGCAAATGTCAATAAATTTACTTGATTTGTGCGGAACGTAAAACGGCTTAACTGTACGTTCGCTTATATGCCCAAAGATGTGCTCGAGTTTGAGGCCTCTGTAATGTAATAATATATAATTTTTTAAAACACTTTTAAATATAAGCTCTACATTGATTTACCTTGCTACAGTTTTACGAGGATATAAAACATGTTAATATTGAAATACGACTTTTGCATTAATACTCAGTGTAAGTTAAATAATATGCCGAATAGCGTAAAAATACACATTTTTATGTTTTTTATTTTGATAGACTTTTAGAAACATGTATTTTATATATGGATAAAATTTTTATCATCATGAAAAATTATTTCAATAATTAAAATGATATATTAATTTATAGAATATAATATTAATAAAATTATTTTTATATTTATACGTGTTAATAATTTAACTATTATGTAAATAATATATTGTTAAAATGTGCTTGTGCCAAGCTACGTTAACTGTAAATTAATTATTTTGCACAAATGAGCTGTGCTCTGTAACAACATTATCAAGAGCTATAAAGTTTTATTAGCAACGTTATTAATTAATACAGAATAAAATTAAAGTATAAAATTTCGATAATGTAAATAAACTGACATATAACATGTCTTTTTAATTTTATATTTTATAATTTGTTTGAGTGAGTATAGAATTACCTATAGCAAAACAAATTCGATTTGATTAGCAAGACCAATTTGTTTGCAAACGCGATTACAGCGCAATATGCGCTCAAAAACAACTGTATGTCCAAACTTACGAAAAATGTTATATAAATTAAACAATAGTTATTTCTTTTAATTACGTAATTATACTACATAAACATAATATTGAATACATACAGTATTTAATGAATAATTATGCATATTTTGTGTTTATCAAGTCATGTGTTTTATATCATTTATATAATATCTGTATTTAAATTAACTAATTAATTAAATGTTAAGTATATCAATATTAGTAAGATTATTTTATAATTATTTCAAAAAATAGTTATTTATGTATTTAAATTTATAAATCTTATTTATAAGATTGTGCGTGGTTTAGAGTGTAAACCTTAAATCAATTCAGTAAAATATTAATAACAATAAAAATCAATAATATTAATTATTATTAACTAAACATTTATATAAATTTATTTTATAATTATTTTAAAAACAATAAATTTATGTAAATTTAATTATACGAAAAAGAATTTAAGATAGAAATTACATTTAAACATTTTAAAAATAAAATAATTTTATATTTAATTAATTTTAATTTGAACGAAAATAAATTATAAAACAAATTATTTGAAATTATTTTTATAAGTTATTTGTAAACAGTTTAAATATAATTAATTAATGATTATAATTATATTTAAATGGTTAAATTAATTTTATATTTAATTAATGAAACAAATTTACAAATGTTTTATTTTTATATTTATTTATTAATAATGTATGCAATTTAATTATTTATAACATTTGTACACAAACAATAAGCAATTTACATTATTAAACAAGTAGAAGTAAATTGGGGGTTTAAGCACTATTTAAACTATTTTTTCCATTTATTTTAATTTTTTAATTTTTTTTAATTTGTCAATTTATTATTTAAAATATAAAAAATGATCGCACCAGAGGATTACCAAGAATATTTAATTGAAAGCTTTTCCATTCAACGTCCTAATTTTAATGTTGTTTTAAACTGTACTAGATCAAATAGAACTACGTCTTTAAACGGTTTATTTTTATTATATTTTCAGGTATATTACAAAAATATATTTTAATTTAATGTAATAATTTACTAAACGTTATTTAAAATAAAATTACCTAGCTACCGATGTTTGGATATTATTGGCATATTGTCAACTATATAATGTGCATGCTAAATTACGGTGTAATATTTACAGATAGAGAAACGGTTTGAAATAAAATTTCTTCCAATTATAATTTTAATTATTATTTGTGTTTCAGTTGCTTATTTTTATCAATTCTATCAATGTAAACATAATAATCAATGTTATTTAATATTTGTTTTTAATTAGAATGAACTGTTCAATATAACTGACGATAAATATTCGAAATTAATGTTAACCGAAAAGCCTCTAAGCGAGCGGTACATTAATGCAAAACACATGCAAATACCTGTCGAACAAAATTATTTGATTGAAATTATAACCATCTTGGTCATTAAGAAAGATGAAACCTATTTTGCCACTTTCAAATTGTTTGATAAATATGTAAATAAAGTTGTAACTATTTAATATGCTATTTATATATTACTGTTTTCATCATTCTTGATAAATAATTAAGTTAGAACTGGTTCCAGTCTCACTATATTTATATATATAAACTTTTACATGTAAAATTAACATTTATTAATCAAGCATGAAGTTAATAAGATCAGCCTTAAATAAATTGTCATTGTTTCCCATGTATATAATTTATTGCTATAATCAAAACCGCAGTTTTTAAATTAAATAATTTACTAAATTTAGATTTGGTTATTGCTATTTGCCTCAGCAATACAATCCGCATATTTATTGGCAAAATTTAATAAATACTTATTTCCGTATTTAACGTCACTTCAAGTTATATTCGCAACACTAACGGCACAAACGTCGCCGCAATTGAATCAATTGAATCGAATACTACAGACGAGACATAAATATCCGATTTTACTGCTAATTATATTTTGGATATTTTTGTCGACAATTCTTACCAAATGTTTTGTTAGCGTAATATTGCTATCGTTTTCGAGGCATAAATTTGTCCCAATGTATGAGACATTAGAGGATTTGATAAATGCGGATAATATCAAAATACTCGCATTAGAATTTAACGATATATACTACCCAGTTGAATTGAAACCAAAATTAATTGGAATGGATTATTTCGAGTCGGTTGATGAAGCACTCGATTTACTATTTAGCGGCAAGGGAATCGTGCTTGTTTCTACAACACGCCTTAATGCGTACAAAATATACTTGCCAAGCAAAAAACTAGTTACATCTCCATATAAGTATTATCAAACATATGTAGGATTCGTGATTAAAGCAAACCATACGGTGCAATGCAAATTAACACTTTTGTTAGTTTTATAATTATATTCACTGATTTACTGTATAAATTATATTTTTTAATTTTTAAAACAATTTTAGAATTACACATGGTTTGGAAGCTGGCTTATATTTTTATCAAAAGTTTGTTGGCGAAATAATTTTAAAAGCAAGATCTTCGGTGTATAAATTTCCCATGCCAAATGACACGTTTATAATTGATGATTTTTTAAAATTATCGGAAATGTTCAAAAATATCATAATTGTATTATTAATTAGTTATGTTATTAGCATTTTTGTATTTATAAGTGAATTTTATTAACATATGTAAATTTGTATTTATGTTTTCTAAACTTTCTACACTTTACTTTTTTTAAACACAATCTATTAGCTATATAAATTAAATGTTAATATATTTATAATTTAATAATATAACTTGAAGACATAAGTTATAATTTGTCATTTAATTTTAAAACATTTTTTTAAAATTTCACAAACTCAACCAAAGTAATATATAAACTTATAAGGAATTAATTTCTAGTTTTCAAACCAAAAAAGCAACATATGTTTTTATTGTAAAATCAAATTTTTTTATTTTACATAATAATATTCGACATTATAATATTTAACATTGTTCAATTTCTTAATAAATATTATTTGTATAATACGTACGACTAAAATTGTATACATGGTAAAATAATCATTTAATTTAAGAATCATTTTTTCTAATTATACCATGCTTTCAATCCGGTTATGGGTTACGACAATCGCGTCCAAAATCTGTCGATTAGTGACGTCGACTGTCGCGCGATCGGCGCGAATGCGTTCGCGAAGTTAACGCAGTTATCGAGTTTGACTGTAACGAAGACATCGATCACTTCTATACCGGAGAATGCGTTTAGTTTCGATCGCAAGTCAAGTTCCACCTTGATACTTAATCTAATGGATAATTCCAATTTGCGACAAACTGGGTTTGCGCGCAATGCGCTTGCTAACTTTCGCCGACCTATTTTGATGACGATTAAGCTTTACTACGATGAGTACCTTGATGAAAATTTGTTCGTGCCGTTTTTGAACGCGCATGATAAAAACAAACTGATTGTACAGTATATACTGGATTGCGATGACTGCCGCTCGTATTGGGCCTACAGTCAGACAAAATGGGCGATTGCGGTTCAGTATGGATGCACAAACGGCAAAGTGTTTCATGATAAAACCAATTTCAGCAGATGCAAATAAATTTATAAACTTTGTATTTTAAATTACAAATTGAATTTTATAACTTTAAGCTATAATTTAGTAAACAATAGAGCTAATTAAATTTTAATTGAAATAAAATACGAAATTGATAAAACAAGCAAATTTTATGAAAATTTTATATTTGTCTTATTTATTTTAGTAATACTTGTGACGGTGAATTTATTTTATTATCATTTAGCTTTGTGAGATTTCCATTATTAACTCTTTGTTAAATTTGGGGAAATAAATATCTATCAATCAATAATTTATTATGTACAGTACTATTTTAAATTCTAAAGACTGTCATTGTCAATTAAAACTAAAGTAGTACCAGGCTATCTTTTTAATTTGTTTAAATATTTAAGAAAATAATATATCATTTTCATAGTAAATAATTAAAGTTATATGTATTAATTTAATATGCTTTATTTATATAGATCTAAAGTAAGCTTAATTTTACTATTCTAATATAAAATTAAAAAAAATAAAACTCCTACAGTGTAAAAACTTGATTTTGAACAAATCATTGTCTTAATCCAGTTTGCTGACGAGACATTATTATCAAGTTATTAAGCAAGAAATTACAGTATATAGCAAAAATACAATTTCAGCAAACTCTTTACGCGCTGTTAATGCCCAGGCAACACTCAATAATTTTTTTTATCTAACTAACTCTTCTCAATCAAATTATTTGTAAAATAAATTATAATGATTATTATTAGTAAATTCTATTAATATAATCATATTTGCATAAAACTAAATTAGAATATACAGTGTAGTTGTATTGTAATTGAATGCATAAGCAATGAAAATTTTTCAAATCCCTTATCAAATAACCTTGATTATAAAGAAACGCATACAGTAATAGTATAAAGAATCGTTACAATCTAAATGTAAAATCAGCTCAGCTAAACATGGTGATAAAATAAAAATGTATTTATTGAAATAAAACAGCAATGCTAAATCGGTAGTTAACAGTATAAGTATAAGTGTAAAAATACCAACATTTAACATTTATGTTTTGATAATTCACATTTGAGGCTTAGAATTAGAAGTATACAGTATAAACAGTAATATAGTATAAATGGCAAACGGCGTGCAACCGAATTACATCATACGTTTGCTACGACTGTCCGATTGCGATGATGTGCGAGAGCTCTGGCGGGCGGCGGGTCTCGACATCGCGCGCCGTATCAACGAAACGATATATACGACTGACCCGAACGGCATAAAAGTTGTACAGGATACCGATACTGGCAAGTTGAAATTTTCCGTACACTCAAACACATTACGTATAAACACTATAATGAGTTTATTTCCGCTACCGACAACCGCAATATTGAGTAGTTTGGTATATAATTAAACCTGGTAAATTGAATGTCAGGCCATACCTTTTATCAAGGTATTCTATAGTAAACCTTAGTGCACACTAGCCTGAAAAATGTACCATGCATATTTACCAATACACCAAATTTTGTTTGTATTTTACATTGTTAAAAATTACATAGATATTTTTTATAATAATTAAATAAATTATACTGTGTAACAGGAAAAATAATCGGCTATTGTAACGCGACGAATTGGGGCGACGATCTCGGCTTCATCGGCGGCTACGCTATTCTACCCGAGTATCAGGGGCTGGGCATCGGCGCCGAGCTGTGGAGCGCGTGTATGCAGCACATGGGCGACCGGAACGTCGGCCTCTACGCCCAACCGGCGATTTGGCAGAAGTACAGAGACCGGAGCGGCTTCGGTAAGGTTGCCGACCGACTGCTGCTCCGGATCGGCGGTAAACCCGATTTGACTCAACTCGTCGACGCTATTGACGGCATTTCCGTTCAGTCCATAAATGCGAATAACATCGAACGGGTTGTCGAATACGACCGACGGATAACCCGAGGCTACGATCGATCGGCATATATTACCGAATTAGCCAAAGCCGAGGAGTCGGCGAACGCGGTTGCGGTTAATAAGCGACAGGAAGTAGTCGGTTATTGTGTGGTTAAGGTTGTGGTTAGCGGGAAGACAACGCCCGAACCCCTGTATGCGGACGACGAGAGAATCGCCGAACTATTGCTCCGGAAATGCTGTGAACTGTTGCCGAATTCGACGGAAGTCGGACTCAATTATATCGCTTGGAATTGCAATGAGAAGGCGGTCGCCATCGGCAGGAAATTGGGTTTAGAGGTGTATATGGAACAGAGGAATCTATTTACCCGGGAAGTTGTGCAGGGTAATTTAGAGAAGACTTATTCGCGCGGTAGTAGTGTGTTTACCCCATTTTAACATTTTAATAAATTTTAATAAATTTTAATTACAATTTATATGTTTTGATTTACACTTATGCTTAGACACATGTTTAATTTATTTTAATATGTTTAAATAATTTTATATTGATAATAACTAATTACTAAAACATTTAATGATACATTGCTTTTAAATCTGAAACATTTATATAATTTTGAACTTGTTTAAAAAGTACTAAAAATAAATTTTGTTTTAGTTAGTATACAAAACAAATGTTTAAGCAGATGTTTAATATCATAGTTCTGAGCAGTTGTTTTATCACGTTGAATTTTTATATTTTTACTCACATCAAAAAGTTTTAGCTAAAAATAAAATAATGAAAAACAAAATTGATTTATTTACGAAAAAGCGTTCTAATAAAAATCTACTTATTGTGTTTTTATTCTTGCTAATATTTGTACTCATAAATCTAATAAACTACCATTTACGATTTAAAAATAAACATGTTTCAACAAACTATCAAATAGTATCAAGACACAAAATTATTTCTAAATTAACAATCAATTCAATGGCAAACATAACTTTCGGAAATAACATCACAACTTATCCATATAATATCGTACCGAATATCGTGCATTATATACTGTTCGACATTAGCAAGATTCATTTTCAGCATTTCATTTCACTACTATCAGTGATAAAAAACCAGAAACCGGACCGAATCTACATTCACACCAATTGTATACCACTTACCGGCAAATACTACGAACGCATCGCTGGAGTTGCGCGAAAAACGGGCACCGAATTAGTGGTCAGACAGATCACAGCGCCGGACGATATATTCGGTAAACACATCAGCAAAGAGTATCTCAACTGGCACCGGGCCGATTTTACCCGGATCAAACTCCTAATCGAATTCGGCGGCATATACCTCGACCGAGATGTATACATCATAAAGTCGCTTGATGAATTTCGCCGTCACGAAATCACCATGGACTATTCCAATGGCAAATCCCAGATAGCAACACAAGTAGTCGTTGCGCACAAACACGCCCGATTCCTCAAGCGGTGGCTCAACGGGTTCCGCCACTACAACCCGAAGACATTTACGTTTGATTTGGCCATTCGGCCGGTTATATTCACGCTTAGAAAGTGGCCGTATCTGATTAATCGGTTGCATGGTGAATTTGGCTGCTGGGTTAATTGTAGACTTTGTCCGTATATGTACGGCCGGTATGAGCCGGACTGGCGCCAGCGGTTCTACGCCATGCATCTGCTTATGCAGAATACAGAGCTCCGGCGCCGCTGTTTCGAGAAGTCTCTATCGCGCGTTAAGTCGTATAACGAGCGGAACGTAAAACGGCTTAACTGTACGTTTGCTCATATGGCCAGAGATGTGCTCGCGTTTGAGGCCTCTGTTATGTAATTGAATATAATTTTTGAAAGCACTTTTAAATATAAGCTCTACATTGATTTACCTTGCTACAGTTTTATGATGAGATAAATCAAGTTAATATTGATATACGACTTTTGCATTAATAATCAGTATAAATTAAATAATACACATTTTATGCTTTTTGTTTGGATAGAATTTTAGAAACATGTATTTTATATATGCATAAAATTTTAATCATCATGAAAAATTTATTCAATAATTAAAATGATATTAATTTATAAAATCTAATATTAATAAAATTATTTTTATATTTATAATTGTAAATACAGAGTGGGCAATTGAGAACAAAGTTTTTAAAATCTCAATAAAATAAAAACTATAAATGCGGTTGAATTGAAATCACGTCTATTTTATTCTGAAATGTATGGCATTTTATATTTTTAGTATGAAAATTTTCAAAATTTAAACCTTAATTTTTTATAACGCCTAAAAGGGGGAACTGATGATTTTTAGCATAATCAGTAGAATTTTTAAAAATTTTCAATGTTGGTTTTTATTGGTTATAATGCTTAATATTGTTAAAAATTGATTAGATTTATTCAATTTTAATCAAATCTTTGCATGAAATCATTAAATTTAAACAAAACTAAAATTTTGAATTTTTCGAAATAATTTAAAACACACAATTAAATTAATTTAAAATTACTGATGACGTTTTAGAATATGAAATTGAATTGTTTGTCAAATTGTCTTAATAAATTAATAAAATTATTGTTATAAAATTAATTTATCACTACAAAAATGGCTAATTTTGTTATAAATTGTAAGCTCCGCTATTAAAGCGTTCTAAAAAATTAGGGTAAAGGTTTTAAACATATTCTCACTTAAAATATAAAATGCCAAACATTTTTGAATCAAACTCAATTGATTTGAGAAAATTATTACAAGTAGTTTTAATTTTATAGCAATTTCAAAACCTTTGTAGGAAATTGCCCACTCGGTAATTTAACTACTATGTAATTAATATATTGTTAAAATGTGTTTGTGCCAAGCTAAGTTAACTGTAGTTTAATGAGTTTACACAAATAATATTGTTCATCAATAGTAGTGCTCTCAAACAACATCACCGAGCGCTTTTTAGTAAAGTTTATTAGCAACATTATTAATTTATCCAGTATAAAAATTAGTGTAAAAAATATCGATATAGTAAATAAACTAACATGTAAAATGTTTTTTTTATTTTAATATTTTATAAATTATTTGAGGGGGCTAATCAATAGTGAGAATCGAATTACGCATAACAAAACAAATTCGCCGCAATACTTGCTGTAAAACATCCTAGCTACTCGCGTAAATAATTAATTTAAATTTCACAGTGGCAAATTTATCAATGTTTTATTTATTTAATTATTGATAAAAACAATACAACATGTTAAATTATGTAGACTTTTCCGGCGCACTGCGTAGTGGAGCCCTTCTTGAACACCTCGAACGCACCCGTTGGCGACAGCAGGACATTGAGATCGAGCTTATCTGCGATGAGCAGAACCGCGCTCTTCGACGCGACGTATGCATAACCCAAACCCGACGAACACTTCTTGGCGTAGGCCACGTCTAGATAGATGGTTTTGTCGTACGCGTATTTGCCCTGTAGGGGGCCGCTAACCACCAGCCATAATGTCTCCGATTGCGAGTATGCTATTTGCGCAAATAGGCAAAAAAGAGCAAGTTATATACAGCGCGCGCCTAAAATATGTGGACCGCAGAATGGCGCAACTAAAATCAATTATGAAATAGTCCCTAATATACAAATTTATTTGAAACATAGCATGTGACTATAATTAGGATTTTCTTAGAATATTTAAAATTAGCGCTTAATAACAATTTAAACTAAATACTTCTTTTAATATATATTTACGCCGCGCACTGTAGTGTATTTTGTTAAAAAAAAGTTATCAAGTATATTTACCGCCGGCCCGGTATAGTGAGAAGGCGAGAAGTTGGAGCGCGTTGACTGCGCGCTGATGGTCGGGCTGGCACTCGACGAGGGCGTCGAAGTTGCCGGCCACTGTGCCGCGCGTCACCGCGCACAATTGATCACGCTGAAATCTGCCCACCAGTGTATAATTGTTCGCGTTTCTACCTTCGCACGCGTCGTACTGCGCAACCAGGATGAAATCCTGATTTCTTGCTACTGCTAAAATATACCATGCTATGGTTAATTGTTGAAATTATTGTAATGCTTAAAACAATCTATTACCTTGCACATTCGTGGCAAGTATTTGATCTGTAATAATTATTGCTTATTAAACAATGTTTTATAAATTCATCAATTATTTTACCTGCAACAGCAATCATATAAACAGCCAGTACAATTTTTGCGTACATTGTTAGTTTTTAGTTTTTTATTTACTAAATATATGATTTTTATGAATTTTTCTATTAAAAAATTTTTCGTTTATATACATAAAAATTTAGACACTATTCATTATTAAATCATCATGTTATTACGTTATAAAAATATGTTTAAATTTAAGTGTGATAGTTTACTAATATTTAAAAAAAACTTGTTAGTAATTAAAAATGTTCTAAGTAAGTGCACTAAAATGTACTGTTTCATCTCTAATTCATTAAAAGTGGCCATATCCAATTCATCGGTTGCATGGTAAATTTGGCTGCTGGACTGATGCTAGACTTTGCCTGTATATGGCCGCCCGGTGTGAGCCGAACTGGCGCCGGCAGTTCTACGCCATGCATCTGCTTATGCTAAATACAGAGCTCCGGCGCCGCTGTTTCGAGCGGTCGCTATCGCGCGTTAAGTCGTATAACGAGCGGAACGTAAAACGGCTTAACTGTACGTTCGCTCATATGGCCAGAGATGGGCTCGCGTTTGAAGCCTCGGTTATGTAATGCTATATAATTTAAGTTTTTAAAATATAAACTGTACTGTACATTGATTTACCTTGTTACAGTTTTATGCGGAGATAAATCGTATTAATGCTGAAGTTCGACTTTCGCATATAAACTAGTGTAAATTAAATAATAAGCATAATAGTTTAAAAGACTTTTTAATGTATTTTGTTTGGTTTGTATTATTGTATTACGTATTTTGTATCTGTATAACATTTTTATTATCATAAAAAATTATTTCAATAATTATACTAATATTAATTTATATAAGTTAATTTAATGTTAATACTATGTTAATTTAATGTTGCTATTATTTAATTAAAATTATTAGTAAATTATATAAAATATTATATCATTATTATATTTTTGAAATGCGTTTGTGCCAATCTAAGTTAAACTGTATAAAGTATTCTACAGTAACTGCCTTGACATGTTGCCACTTATCGCTTAGCCTTGAATAAAAAATGATATGGTTATAAATGTAAATGCTTAAAATTAACACCGTTGTATATAGTGATGTAATAATGTAAGCGCTGTACGTAATTATGTAATTAAAACATGATCGAAACTTATTTAAACACCAGTGCTCAATAGTAAACTAAAATAGCAATATTTCATTTAGAACATATTTATAATTTAGTAAACAACGTGTAATTAGTTAGTTCAAAATTAAGTTATATTATTTCATTGTAAACAAACTTCACATGTGACATTGTTTAAATCTAAGAAAAATTGTACTGTATAAATGGCAAACCGCGTGAAACCAAATTACATCATACGTTCGCTACGACTGTCCGATTGCGATGACGTGCGAGAGCTCTGGCGAGCGGCGGGTCTCGACATCGCGCGCCGTATCAACGAAACGATATATACGACTGACCCGAACGGCATTAAAGTCGTAGAGGATACCGATACTGGCAAGTTAAAATTAGTTAACTCAAACCTCATATGTATTTACATGAGCGAACACATCTTAATAGTAAATATACAGTTTATTCCCTTAATGACAAACATAATAATGATAGTGTTAACTTTAAACTTACATGGTTAAAACATTACATGAATAAGTTTAAATAGTATAATGAATTATTACATTTAATTTATACTGTGTAACAGGAAAGCTGATTGGCTATTGCAACGCAACTAATGTGAGCGCCGACCTCGGCTTCATCGGCGGCTACGCTATTCTACCCGAGTATCGGCGTCTGGGCATCGGGTCGGAGCTGTGGTCGGCGTGTATGCAACACATGGGCGACCGCAACGTTGGCCTCGTGTCGCAGCCCGCGATGTGGGAGAAGTACAGAGACCGGAGCGGCTTCGGCGTAGTCTACGACAAGCTGTTGCTCCGCATCGGCGGTAAACCCGATGTGACTCAACTCGTCGACGCGATTGACGGCATTTACGTTCAGTACATAAATGACAATAACATCAAACGGGTTGTCGAATACGACCGACGGGTGACTGGAGGCTACGATCGTTCGGCATATATCACCGAATTGGCCAAAGCCGAGGAGTCGGTAAACGCGGTCGCGGTAAATGGCCAGCAGGAAGTGGTCGGCTATTGTGTGGTTAAGGTTGTTGGTAGCGGTAAGACAACGCCCGAACCCCTGTATGCGGACGACGAGAGAATCGCCGAACTATTGCTCCGGAAATGCTGTGAACTGTCGCCGAATGCGTCGGAAGTCGGACTCAATTATATTGCTTGGAATTGCAATGAGAAGTCGGTTGCCATCGGCAAGAAATTGGGTTTAGAGGTGTATATGGAACAGAGAAAACTTTTCACCAAGATGGTTGTCGAGGGTGATTTAGCAAAGATCTATTGCCCCGGTAGTCGGGTGTTTACCAATTTTTAAAATTAAAATATTAATTGATTTTTCTAACAAAAATTCAATTAAAATTAATAATTTTTTATTTTATAAATTAAAAATGCTATTTAATTAAAATTATTACTTATATTGATACAGTAATTAAACGGCAAATCTGTGCTATAACTTATTAGCTGATTACGGCCGCGCGTCTACCCATTTGCCGCTAAATAGTGTCGAATCTTGTTATGAATTACCAATACTTTAATTGTACGGCAAATTAAACCGTATTCCTGATGGACAAAGTGGTCATCGAACTAGTTAATTAAATTAATAATAGTAGTTACTAGTGTGTTGGTACGAGGTTTTTTGGTACGAGGTTTTTGGTACGAGGTTTTTTTTTCCCATAGACTCCCATGTTAAAAAACCGGTTTTGCCAATTTTGAAAAATTTGTGTGACGTATCTCAATTGAGGGGCAATGTATCTCAACTCGATGGCTAAGAGTGCGAGGCTGTTTTAACCTTTAACCTCCAAGATAGCCGACACTCGCTAAGAGTGTGAGGCTGTTTTGGACTTTGGACTCGACGGCCATTTTGTCCACCATATTGGATTACG
>JAQIXC010001140.1:0-16535 GCA_034697605.1 Metabelba pulverosa
AGCGGCGAGTGTTCGATGAGCTGATCCGGAAAGCGGTTGTGTTTGACAATAATACCGGCGCTCATCGACGCACTCGAAACTGTTTCTTAAAAATCTTTTAGTAATCTAAAAAATTATAAAATTGATCATGGCAGTCCAATGGACATAACCTTTTTGCAAATTTCTATTCGTAAAGTTCTCTGAGCAAATCAATGTCTTATAAGTTATAACTGCTTTTGTTTGCATTATAACTATAGAAAAAACTATGGCTCTGTTAGCTAATTCAAAATTAATTCGAAACGTTAGTTTAATTTATAAAACTAATTACAATTTTTTGATTAATTACGCATTAATTTAACTTAATAAAATTTTGAATAAAATTTTACGACAATAAGTGCAAGAAAATAAATTTATTTCATATCTAAATTAAATAAATGTTACATGTTGTTTGTCTGAAATTATGTTTAAATTATCTAAATTACTAAAACTGCGGCTACAAGTCGTAACAAAAATCGTTAACATGCAGATTGATAGATTATTAATCAAATTTTTGTAAGTATTTAAACATTTGCTTTATTAATATTAGTAAATTAAATAGTGCTACATTATAATCGTAATTGGTAAATTTTATTTACTATAAATATATTGTTTTATAAATCTAATTTGTTTTAAATAAAAAATACAACGAATGTTTCAAAATAACAAGTCGTTAATGTTTCCAAATAATTACTTTCATAACTAATTTTTAATCTCCCAATCGAATAAATCTAAACAAAAAACAATTCAATTTTACAAAGACTAAAACCAAATAAAATAAAATAGAATAATTTTCAAAGTATGTTAGAATTATTGCAGCTAATATTTATCAGAAATTAATATAAAACACATTATACTATTAGTTTCGGGAAGTGCTATAAATTTCAAATAAAACATGATCAAATGAAAGTTGAATGTATCCGCAACGATAGTAACGCGAATACGTTCGAGAGCCGTATGGACCGAACGGGCCGACTATGACATTCCAATTGAGGTCGTAGTGGTCGAGCAGATGCGAGTCCTCGAGTCGAGCGAATAGATTATCGCCGATCGCGACGTAATCGTCGCAGTCCTGGAGCGAGGCTTTGCATAAATCGATTATATGGTTGCGCTCTCTGTTCGTGATATTCCGTCGATCGAGTACTAGATAGCCATCGACGTGATTCCGCGCCATTCGTATCGCTTGCAGCACATTCTGAGCGTTAAAATACAAATTTATTAAATAAAAATTAGTAAATTATGTTAAATTAAACTTAGCTAAACTAAACTATATAAAAGTATTAATTTATTTAAAAATTACGAACTCATATACAAAATTATATGATTATACAAATGGTTATATTTTTAAAAATATTACACTGTACAATATTTTATATTGTACTATTTTTAGCTGTATTTTTATATCTAGTATACTTTAATTAATTTGCTAATTAAAAAAATAACTAATTAAAAATGTTAAGTTATAAACACAAAGATTATTTAAAGAGTTAATTAACAACCTCTGGATTGAATTGGCACTGTAGCACATGTGCGGCCACTTCTTCGAAAAGTAATCCCATTTGACAGCCGTTGGCCGCGAATACACAACCGATTCGACGCGTCTGCGCGTCAAACAACTCATTCGACAGTTTCGCGATTTGCGAGTCTTTCGACCGATTGTCGCGCAGCAGAGCGTCGACGCAATTGTGTGCGACGTTCGCCGCATAAGTGATGCTACACTTCGAGCACTTCACCGGATGTCTGAATCCACAGCTGTTCTCGTGTTTCGCCAACTCCTCTCGTCGGACGACTTCCCGACAGCCTTTCGACTTAAATACACATTCGATGCGCATATTATTAAGTAAATTGAGTACAAGTCTCGAAGCGGACGTTAGTTTATTCTTATTGAGAGGCTGTCGATCATTCGGACATTTGTCGGTCAATAGTAGCCACTCGTGAACGCATTGCCGGCAATACGTCTGTCGACAGCATTGAGTGACGACTGGATTGACGAACACTTCCAGACATATACCGCACGTAAACTCTTCCAACTCTTCGCCTGATTTGTCGACAAATCGAAACTTTTCTATTGGACTCATATTAGACATTGCTTTATAAATTATGCAATTATATAACGATTTATTAATTTAGTGTTATTTTCAAATTTTAGAACCTTTTATATAACAAGTTTACGCACAAAATAGTCTTAATTTGACTGCAATATATTATATACAGTATTATTTCGTATTTGATATGAATAAAATCGCCTTATTATCATAATAGTTTTACTTTGATTGTTCAGTACTATCTATTCATTACTAATTTGTGAATATGTCGTTTAAAATACATCTTACTAATTGCAAAATACAGTTAAAAATATGCTTTTGTATTGTAAAATAACCTTGAAATTTATATAAATCAATTTAATCTTTAGTATATTTATCTGTGAGTAGTTTTAAAAAAATATTTGCAAAACAATATATAATGAGTTACAATATAATTAATAATTCTTAATACTAATAAGTTTTCAGCAAAATATCGCTCTAGTATCTTGATATAAGTTTTACAAACATAGCAAGTTCAATTAGAAAATGGATTTTTAAACACTGAATTGATGCAACATTTTCTTAACTTTGACTTCAAGTCATCGCTCGATTACGAGTTTGCAAATAATTATTAATTTAAAACAACTGTATAGTAATAGTGACAAACATTAATTAATTGCCATTTAATTTATACACAGATTAAAATAAACTTTTATTTGTTATGTGAAAAAGTGTTTAATATATAAAAATAAGTAATACTTTCTGTAAACTGAATTTATTGAAACGTTTTTTTGAGTTTGATTTTGAATCGATTTCTTAAGCATTGAATTGATTTTGTGTTTAATTATGAGATAATTATTGTTCGAATAGTTAAGTAAATTAGTAATTGAATTATGAATTCAATGCAGAGTTGTGTCGATAAACTGAATCGAAATTCGATGAAATTAATTAATTGATTGAATAGTTTGAGTGAATTATGAAAAAAAGTGAACGAATTGTGAGAAAATGTTGTGAAATGCGATTCAAGTTTTGCTAATGATTTCGATTCGTTGAATACGAGTTTTGACACAAATTTGTTAGTGTTAGTATTTGTTGTTTAAATGTTAGTTAAATAAAATTGAATAATTATTAAACAGCATATTTTAAAAGTTACTGTTCATTATGAAAAAATTTTGTTTAAGAAAATTTTGTAATTTAAGTAATAACACAATGTATAATTAAGAATAATGTTCATACATATTAATTACTTTATTAAAATACTTTAATTAAATTTAATAGAATTCTATTTATGTAATTTAATTAATGAGCGCATAATCATTGTAAAACATATTAAAATAAACAGTATATAATAATTTACAAAATTTATCTTATTTAGTTTATACTAATAAATTGTTATTTTATTACTTAATTAATTTCTTATTTTATTAAATAATTTTCGTTACATTATACTCATTTTACAAAAAGTCATGCTACATTTACAAATAATTTTAAATAGCAGAATTATGTTTTATAAATTTACCTATATCTTTGATCTTTTATGCATTAAAGATTATATAATTTTTATAGAATTTTTTATATAATATATATTTGATGATAATTTACCAAATATAAGTAAACTTATATAAATGTTAAATAATTTTTTTAACAATTTGCTTTGTTTTAATATATGTTGTTTATAAATATACTTTATATGAATACTTTATATAAATTTTATAAATGTGTTATGTTAAACAATTTATTTCCAAGTGGTTTAATCTTTAAAAATAAATTCCAAACAAATTTTAAAAAATCCGTTCCAGACATCCCTAACCAGAGGCCCAACAAAGAGCCGAAACTCGAGACCAAAGATATGAAACTCATTTCCGGCTGATATGCGATCGACTGGTCGGGCGTCCGGTTTCGTCTAATTCGAACGCGAAACGCATCTTTATCATGCAGCTCTTTTCGTGCGGAATCACTACCACCGTGTACCTGGTACAATATCTGATTACACGGTTGCTTGCATTTATCTCGACAATCTCGTGAAAATAACTTCAAATGGGTTTTACGTTTAAATTGAACTTGCTTTGATTTATCGCATATAGTGTCGGATGTATATACAAGATAATCACGTCTAATATAAGTTATATATTTATAAGGAATACAATTTATGTAATTTTTAACAAGTCTAATAACGCATTGATTGATACAATCTGCGCGTGTTTTTCGATACACATTCTTATCATTCAAATCATATTCGCGACAATTGTGTTCATACGGCGCCGGCAATAGGCGCTGAGATATTGCATTGAATTGAATACTCGTTTCGTATCCGAATTTAGCCAAAATAATGTCCGCATGACTTAAGTGTTTAATTTCGCTTGCTGAATATAAATACAATTCCACCTTGCCCGCACCTGCGTTTTGAAATATAGAAAATGGAACAGTGTGCTTGTGTTTGTAAGAAACGATGATTTGCTTGTAACTTATCATGGTATTTTGCCATTTTTCATTTAATTGACTGAAAAACGTATTATGATTTAAATTAAACGAATTAAACGTTTCGATTGGCGCCGAATCCCGAACCGAGACATTGCGGCCATACGTGAGCCGAACGTCTAAACCGGTATTGTTTTCCACTGTTGTATACGTTTCGAAGTAATTGTTGAAATATTCGGATATAATAATGCGTTTCTTTATCAAGATTAATTCAATTATTCTGTTGACTTGATAGTAACGTTTATGTTTTTGCATATAATTTTTAATATCTGAATAGTTTTCAATAATTGAATTATTGAGATATTTAGGAAATATCATTGTTACTGCGGGTATTTCTATCATGTTTGTTTGTTCAAACCTAATTGATACGACAATATTCCTGTTTAAATATGTTATTAATAACATCAAAAATTGATATATAAGTCCAAAAATGCAAAGTATTTTTGGTATCTTATATAAAAATTTATTAAAGTTAACAATATTAAATAAATATATTCTTGGTGTAATTACATTTTGAATAAATATAATATATGAACATGTCAAAATATATAATAAATATAATGATAAATTTGCTAAAATTTGTTTAATTTTAAAAACAATAGCAAGTCTTTTTATATTTGAAACACACAATTCAAGAGAATTTAATATTGATATTCCAAACCAAAAACCTAATATACCGCTCAAATCCGATAAAAACAACATAAATAACATTGCAGGTAAATGTTGTATGGTAAATTCATATACGCCCAGATTAGATATTATAATACTTATATATCCTTGTTTATTAATATTTCCGTATAATGCTAACATTTTATAAATGTGACTTATGCAATTTTTCGGGCATTGTATTTGACAGTGATTTTCCAATTTAGTTGTATACCTGTATGTCGTATTTTTCAAATGATGCATTGCACAAAATTTTATACTGCTAATATTGGCAATATATTTATACTTTATTAGAATTTTGCCTATTGTGTCAAAACAATTATTATTTAAATATTTTAATTTATTAATAAGACATTTGTTGAGACAATCGGTTCTCGTATTCGTATGACTATAGCTGTCGTCCGACGCATACGAACGACAATTGCTTTCATACGGCGGCGGCAATAGTCGCGTCTCTATTAGGCTGTACTGAACGGAATTATAAGCATTAAAACTAAATTTAACATAATTTGGATTATAAGCAAAATCGGGAAAATCGTTATTTAGATAAAGTGACAGCAACGCATTAGTATTGTTTATTTTTAATTTATACTTGTTTGCTAATTGATTCGTTATGCCATTTATCTTGAGAACAAATATTCGAGAGTTAACTGTTTTATATTTAAATGTATACACAAATACCGTAACACAACTGTGTAATTGTTGATTAATTATAGCAATTGAATGATAATATTTTGACTGATTCGAATTTATTCCAAATATTTGCAAGGTTATTCCCGGGTGAAAACCAAAATTATTCGTATATTCATTTAATTCAATAGGTATATTTAGTCGCTTGCTTAATTTTATTAGTGGTTGAATATAATTTAAAAGAACTGTTTGATTTAGCAAAATGGACTTGTTAACAAGCTTCTTTTGCTTAATAAATGTGTGAATATATTGACTGAATATTTGTTGATATTTCGGATACCATTCGACGTATGTTTTAAATGAAATCAATGTATGCATTGGATAGCAGACTGTAATCGCAGGCATTTCATAGGTTTTTCGTTTTGCAAACTCGATGTTCACTATTGTCTTATAACTCGTAAACTCCGAAAGCAATTGTATTGTTTGATACGTGAATATTATCAATGCAATCGAAGTAATAATTATTTTTCGAATATTTATTCTGATGAATTTACACTTTTTAACAAAATGTCTAATAAGCATTAATATATCAGTTGTAATTATTATACAATTTGCTACGAATGGAATGAGCAATTTAAAATAAAAATACTGTAACAAAATAATAGCAGTCTGCCAAACTATCATGATAAATTTGAAGCAATTTAGAGTTAATGCCATTATAGCCAAGCGCAAATGTGTTATTATATAGTTCCACATATTTTACTGCATAAATAAACAATTAAGTTAAAATATATTATAAATACTACTATTATTAATATATTAGTTTATGTTTGTATTGCAAATTATTAGATTTGTTTATAAAGTTTTTAAATGATTTCTGATTTTATCATAGTATTTTAATAATATAGTAAAAATATAGATGTTATTACTTATTTCGTTAATTAAAATATAATTTAATTACAACTTACTTATAATCATTACAAGTTTTATATTTTAAAATGCATTCGCTTCAAAATGGTAGTTGTAAACCTTAATAATTTATCTATAAAGTGATTTCGTAATAAATTATAATGATACAGTTATAAATAGTGTATTATTAGTGTAATATTTAATTATAAAATATTTTTATAGTAATAAAATTAATTAAATAATAATAATAGTATGCAATGTACCATAATATAACTAAACATTATAGACAATTATCTAACATTTATATCCATTAAATTATTTTCTACAAAATAGAATAAGAATAAAATAAGAATATAACAGTATATTTTAATGATAATAATTAAATTCAAAAAATATTTAATATTAAAACATAATATTAAAAATAAATATATTAAATATTTTAGAAACCATTGAATAAAAATATTAATTAAAATATATAATATTTATGAATGCAATAATAATAATAAATATTAATACAATAAACTATAAATACTAAACATATTAAGTATATTACGTATATTTTAAACTATGATATAAATTTTAATATTTTATTATTTAAAAAATTTGTTAGATCATGAATATTATTATTTATTAATTGAGTTTTTGGTTTTTAATTATATTACTAACAATCTGTGTAATTTTTTCATTATTTTTAATTTTTTAAATAATTATATAAAATTTATAATATTGTATAATACATTATTAATATACTAACAAATACATATTATAAATAGTTTTGCTAACTTTGAGTTTGGTGGTCTGGATAATTGACATGAAATATTGCTTGATCATAGTTTGAGATTACTTTTACATTTGTTTAAATCGAAAATTGCAATATGTTATTTTAGCAAACATTTTATTGTGTATACTCTATATTTATCTAAAATAATTAAAAATGTAAATTTGATAATAGATTTGACAAATAATTATGTACTAATTAAGATATATTTAAATTATATAAATTATTTTTATTTTAGCAATTAAAAATTTGTAACAACAAATTTATTAATTATACTATATAGCAGCGCAGTCAAAAAATGGCTCTCGGAGCTTTTTATTAAAGTTTATTAGAAAAGACATTAATTAATACAGTATACAAATTTGAGTTTAATAATGATTAGAGTTTATTTTTTTTAATTCATACGCAAATTCAATATTGTACAGTTTAAATAAAAGTAGACGATTAATATATGAATGAGTAGTTATATATAAACTTTAATCATTTTTAACTCAAATTTGTATACTGTATTAATTAATGTCTTTTCTAATAAACTTTAATAAAAAGCTCCGAGAGCCATTCTTTGATTGCGCTGCTATATAGTCAAAGGGTAATTTTAAGGGTATCAACTCATTGTTCTCTCTTTACAATATTCTCTTGCGTTAGTCTCTCCTTCATTAGTCTCTCCTGCGTTGGTCTCTTTCTCACAATTTTCTCTATCGTTAGTCTCTCCTATTACTAATCTCTCGAAAGTAAGGCTACGTTGTATTGATGTGTGGCATTTTAGAATGTTTAATTATTCTGGCTTAGCATAACGCAAATAAATAGTTGAGGACACGTGGGCATATTTCTCGATTACAAATTGTTTCATAAATTAAAACTATAAATAGTATAATTAAATTCAACCTACATTCTTTAAAATAATTGCTTAATTAAAATATACCATTAAATAGAAAATAATTATGAGAAAATATTTGTCTAATTACAGGTGTACTATATTTTATTTTACTAGTGTATAATTTCTGTAATCGCTGCAAAAATTGCTTAATATTTGTTAGTTTATATCTAATAAATTGTATACAATGTAATAATTGTATATATAAATAAATTAATTTTAAAAATATTAGGTAGAAAATATATAACAATAAAAATATTTATTTAAATAAGGCATTCGTAGTTAATTAATTATTAATATGCATAAGATTATTATAATTTATTTTTATATAAATATTATTTGAAGAATAAATATTGTTTATACGAATACTTTCGTTAACAAACAAAATCAAAACGTGTTGTTCTCATTAATAATCTGAATATAACTTTTTTAAAATTTAATATAATGTATTTTCATAATTTATTGATTATTATGATTGAATATTGATTATTTATTTAATTAATTATACTACAATAAATAATATTTTAAATTTAAATATAACCATAGCATTTTTATTTATTATAATAAAAAAGTAACATTTACTTAATTAGTTTTTTAAACTTAGTACATTTTATATTGCAATTTGTTTACAGTATATTTTATTCTATGATGTATTAATATATCTTTTTGTTACTGATTATTGTTATTTGACTTAGCCTTTCTATGCTAAAAATTATAATCTAATATAAATAAAATGTTTTACATTTAAAAATAATATTTTCATGCACAAATATACAAATATTTTACTGATTTAAATAAAATAAATAATTATGTTAATATATTCTAAATTATGTATTCTAATATTTAAATATTATTTAAAACAAAATTATAAAATGAAAATAATATCGCAAAATAATTTGTGTAAATGTTAAATGTTTTTTAAAACTGTAGTTGGTGTGTAATAATAAATATTTATTAAAAATATAAAATTATCAAAATACCTCGTAATTATTAATAAAGATTGTTAAATAAAATAATCTTGAATAAATTTCAAAGAATCCAACTAATTTATCCAGCCTAAACTCTATAATTGTGAATAGGTCATTTAAATTACAACAATTTTTTAATTACTTATCTAAACATAAATCTAAAATAAAACCATATTCAGTGATATGTTTGGCTATATTTGGTTTTGTGTACCAAATATCGCAATTATTTCCGGAGTATATAAGCGGACAAACGGTTGTCATTACGTCTATAAAGAGACTGAAGTCGAGGAAAATACCTGCGATTACAGTCTGTTTTCCCACTACTATAGCAATGAGTGAATACGCAAATCGATTCCCGAAATATCGTGATCTCTATAAGGAATATATAACTATTGCTAATCGCATGAGTAAAGCAAATTATTTAAACACTACGTTTAATAAAATTATAGTTGATAAATATTTTGCATCATTCCAAAACATTGAAAACTTGTCTAACATAACAATTTTTCAATTATATAATATTTTAAGTTTTAACATTAATAAATATATAAATCTATATATCAATGACATGTGGACTTATAGTTACAAAATAAAACAGTTTTCTATTAAACAACATGTTTCATTTAATTATATTAATCATAAATTTCGCAAATGTTATACATATATTATTAATGCTACAAATCTTTGCGTAAATATGATCAACAATTCGTATTATTAAGAATCTATTTATGGCATAACAATCTGTGGTTTCCATTAAGTCTATATCAAAATGATTTGTTATTTGCAATGCATTCCGACAATGATTTTCCCGATTTTTCTGATAATAAAAATTACATTCAATTATCGTTCGGAAAACACCAATTAATTACATTCCACACCATATCGACGCGACTATTGCCGCCGCCGTATGAAAGCAATTGTCGTTCGTATGCGTCGGACGACAGCTATAGTCATATGAATACGAGAACCGATTGTATCGACAAATGTATTATTCAAACGATTAAAAATAAATTTAATATTAGTTGCATTCCTATTATTCCTAATATTTATTATTTTGAAAAACATTATAAAGAAACAGAAAAGTTTTGCCCAAATATTTAGCAAGTTTCTATTCAAAAATAAATTACAATTGTAGAAAGAAATGCCCAGCTAATTGTTTCGAAACTAATTATATATTTAAACTCTCGCCATATTATGATTTTGGTATCATATATGATGCATCATTTATACATTTCCAAATTTGGTACAATAAACAATATGATATTAAAATTAGACATGAACCTAAAATACAAACCGTTATTTTTACATCAAGATTATGTGGCTTGATGCGATTTTGGCTTGCATTTTCTGTATATAAGCTAGCTAATTTATTACTTTATTATATTAAATTTATATTTCAGAAAGGATTTATTAAAAATGTTTTTAACACAGATAAATATAGAATATTACAAAAATATATTGTTATATTTATTTGTTTATTTGGATTTACATATCAAACTACACAAATAGTTTCGGAATACCTGTTGCGTCGGACAATAGTGTCGACGCGAATGGAAACAATCAAATACTCGACTTTACCTGCGATTACAACATGTTTTCCAACCTTTATATCAATAAAAGATATTTTAACAAGTTATCCACAATTTAGTTCTCAAATCAAATATTTCACTGAAGATTTATTAGCATTTAAAGCAATATCGGAATTAATTATGACTAACACAACGGTTATAAACGCATTCAATAATTTCGGTTACAATCCGTTCAATGCATTGAACAGCAGTTCATACGTTCGAGTGATTGACGCAAATAATCAATACGTCTATGACTACACACCCATAGAATCATATCTATACCATTCAATCGATCGAAAATGTTTCACATTTTTTAGTAATATAAATAAAAGCTGGCTAAATTTGCAATTAAATTGGAAACAAATTGAAATAAAAATACAACATAATAAAACATGGTTTTCACATGCCTTATATTTGCATAGTAACTTGACAAGTGCAATTTGTGTTTCTATTCATGGGATAAATAGTCTACCAGAATTAAACTATGCGAATTTTGAAAATATTTTAATGAGTAAAAAGTCTAGCATTCAATTCAATGCAATAGAGACGCGACTATTGCCGCCGCCGTATGAAAGCAATTGTCGTTCGTATGCGTCGGACGACAGCTATAGTCATACGAAGACGAGAACCGATTGTATTCTTAACTGTTTTGCAAATATATTACGAATTAAGTGTAATATTGATTGCCTTTATAAATATATACATCTTTTGCAGCAAAAACGATATTTTGAGCAAAATAGCAACCTCAGATTTTGTTCAGCTTACAATTATAAATTACCTACATGCTTAAATAATACGTTATATTATAAATTGAATCATTGCAAAAATTTGTGTCCAATTAGTTGTTTAAATCGATTCTATTATTTTGCAATTACTGACAGAAAAGCCCTATCAGGAGAGACAATGAGTGCGCGAATTGTGGTCAAACACAACCGCTTTCCGGATCAGCTCATCGAACACTCGCCGCAAATCACAGCAATCTCTTTGGTCTCAAATATTGCGGCGCTTTTCGGCATTTGGTTCGGAATGTCGATTAGAGTTGCTTTGTTTCTAATTATTGACTTTATTCTAATAAATATATAATATTTAAACATAATAGTAGCTATTACTTATTATGTTTATTTAACTTAAATAATGTATGGAGATAATTTGATAACCCACTATGTTAAAAATATGTATTATGTGCAAAAGTGGCAAGTTGTATTCGGCAATTTCTAGCTTTGAAATAAAATCTAATTTCATTTTTTGCCAAACTTACAAACTTGCTAGCTTATTTTGCATAAAAGATATTTTTCACATATTGTGTTAATAACAGTGAATTTAGAAAATTGTGTTAGTTTAATCATAATTATATATAGTATATCAATACTTATATAAAATTTAATTAGATAAAAAATGGATCAATATAATTATTACAAAAATATATAATTATTTGTTTTTAATGATTATTTTAGTTGATTTGTTCATATTTCTGATAATCTTATTAAAAATATGATTTCTTTGTTAAATGTTTTTAGAAATTGATAATGATAAAATATAATACTTATATCAATGAGCTATTTAATATTGATAATTTCTATGTTACTGATTATTGAAAAATATATATTTAACCATTTTATTTTACAGATTAATAAAGTAGAATATAAGTAAATTTCATATATTAATTATATCTATATATCAAAAATATTAGAAATTTATTCAAATTTTATAATCAATGTATTTGAAATTATTTACTTGTTACATTTATTATTTAATAACCACGAATAATGTTATCTCGTCACTTTGTCCTTGCGAGGACATTAAATTATGTGAACCTGTTAATTACAATGGCAACGAAGTAATAATGTAATATAAATTTGAAATTAATATTTAGTTAATTATTATAATTCTAGGTTTTTATGTTTGTTGGAGTTGCAAGCACATGGTCAAAATTTGAGTGGGCAAAATTAACCACTATTGCGCTTGTTGAATTCTACGATCCACAGTTACTATGTTATGCGCACAAAAATAGTGTACGCGTTGTTTATATCGGTATGATTTTATCTCATACACAGTATAATTATATAGTATAAACTTAATACAGTATTTATTTAATCAGTATATTACTATAAATCTTATATATATAACCTAATTTTGTAGGTAAATATCAATATAAAATAGCACCTACTCAAATATAAATTATATATAAATTGCAAAAATTAAACGTGCAAGTTTTTGAATATATGATAATAATATAAACATTTACTACTAAACTATAATGCCAGTTTGTATTTCTTAACAAATAATTAACAAACTATTGCATAAAAAATCACCAAGCACCTACATACCCAAAGGAAGACCTACTCAACCAAACGAAAGCGGATCAATGGATTGCGGATCAGTTGAAATACGCGACGGACCGGTATTTGGATGGCATTAATGTCGACATTGAGTACGACGTCGAGAAAGGCAGTCAATACGCGCGAGCGCTAACGGCGTTCACCGCTCAGGTGCGCGACCGGTTTCACGCGGCACTGCCGCTCTCGCAGGTCACGTTCGATATACCCTATGCGCCGTTAAACCAGATTGGTACGTTTACGAAATTCAGTGTTTCTATTACTTGTTAATTATTTTTATTATTAAATAAGCTATTATTACTACAATATTGTTAGGAAATATTAATTTAATTAATTAATTTAATTTTAAAGCATTATAAACATTTAGTTTGTAAAAATATGCTTGCAATTTTATACATTACCAAGATGACAATTAACTTTACAGCAGATAACATTTACTATTATCTCTGTAAATATCTAATTAATTCATTTAAATTTAATTACATTATAATAAATTAACGATATAAATAAAAAATATCTAGCATATTAAGCATAAAGTATAATATGTTAGAAACATTCATATTACTAAATAATGTTATTGTACAGTATATAATCAATAAATAATAAACTTGATATTATTGAAATCAGGCACCGGTGTCGACGGCCGAAACTACGACTACTTGGGTTTGGCGAACGCAACCGACTTTCTGATTATAATGGCTTACGACGAACAGAGCCAGATGTTCGGCGCCGACTGCACCGCGAGAGCAAACTCCGACCTATTCATAACCGCCAACGGTATACAGGCTTATATCAAATTGGGCGTACCTGCAGATAGGCTGGTGCTCGCCCTGCCCTGGTATGGGTACAACTACACCTGCATCAATACTGGACCGAATGATACGTGCTACATTAAGAAAGTGCCGTATTTTGGCGCTGATTGTAGTACGTGGGCTGGCGATCAAATGCAATACAATGATATTAAAAAGTTGGAAGATATTTACGGCTCTAAACTTGATGAAAAGTCGCAAACCTATTATGTGTATTTTAAGGTAATTTGTAGATAGTTAAATTTAAAATATTTGTAAATTTTACCACGCTTAACTAGGATGAACGCAACGTATCGCATCAGTTCTGGTACGACAGACCGCATTCGCTTCTGCAAAAAATCTTCATGGCACAATATAAGCGGCTACGAGGTGTTGGTGTGTGGCATTCTAGAATGCTCGATTATTCAGGCTCAGCTAGAAGCAAACAAATGATTGAGAACATGTGGGGCACATTTCCCGATTACAAATTGTTTCATAAATTAAAACTGTAAAATTATTTATAAAAATTAAAACTACTCTGTTTAAAAATATTTGCAGCATTAAAATATACCATAAATTAAGCATAATGGTTTACTAAATTAAATATTTACTGCAATTATGATAGTAGTCTATCTTAATTATGGATAGATAAATTATAATAACCCGTCCGTAGTTAAATGTGCTTGTAATTTTTCGAAATTGTAGTTAACGTATTATTCTGTAACGTTATATTGTAATTAATGTATTATATATACTGTATATTGTATTTGGAAAATAATTATATTAAAGCTAAATAAATATACAGCTAGAGATAATCACGCATAGCTTTTTACATATATAAATAATATAAAATCAATTATATTAATACTACAGTTTTATTTATAAATAAATTAACAAATTAACAACTATAAACAGGTAGATAAAAATATTTATAAAGAAATTATCAAAAAAGTCTAAAACAAATTAAATATAATACGATATTTAGAAAAATACTCTACAGGTAAATCAGGCATTCCCTTAAACTTGTATTAACTTGTAGTTGACTAAATTATACTATAAAATTGACAGGAAATTTGTTTAAACTGTTAAATTTTTAAATTTAGTAAGAATGTCTGCTCTTAACATACAGTTTCATATACACATAAATACAATAACATACAGTAATAAACAAACAAAACAAAAAACTAATATAAATTAGCAAACAAAAATATGAAAGATTAGCAAAATTAGAATAGAAAATGAATCTATGCATTCCATTACTACTTGAATTACTTAACCATGTTATTATGTTATATATAATAGAAGTAATATAAATCATAGATTCGAATACAAATATGCCGATTGGATGCGATAACATGTGGTGGTGTGCGGGTGGACAGCGCCCGTTCCCAATGCCAATCGCCGCCAGTCGTCAGATAGAGTGCATCTCTTATTCTCGCGTCAATCGCACCACTCGTATGGCCGCCGCGTATCGCCTCTTCGCGCAGTCCTTCCAATTGTGCGAACAATTCGTTCGACAAGTTTTTGCCGAATAATACTTCGAAGCCATCGACAGATTTTTCAACCTTATTGACACATTTCTCAATATTCTGTGTAATTTTAATAAAAATGTTTTATGCACTGAATAATGATTATTTTGTATAATTTTACATTAGTAAAACTAATATAATAGTACAGTATAATAGTAATTTATAATAAAATTATAGTATTATTTATTTTGTTGTATTTTATACTTTTATATACTATAAATTATATACTATATATTGTAAAAACAATTGTGTATATTATCTAAAATAAAAATGTTAGCTAGGTGTTAGCTAAATGTTAGCTGTACAATTGTAAATTCTATGAAATATAATTTCATTTTATATTATATGAGTTATATACTATTATGAAAAATTATTTATTAATTATTTTAAAATAATGTAAATTAAATTATTTAGTATATAAATTTAAATTAAGTGATAATTTTATACTGAATAATTTTAAAACTAATAAATGTATGAAGTAAATTTCTAATGCATAATTTACCGAAATATCATTGGATACGTTCTGCTCGTCAACGCGCGTTTGATTGCGACCAATAAGTTGCGCAAAACGGGCGACAACTCGGCACCCGATTCGCCGACAATTCCCGTTTCGCCGACGGTTTGCGTTTTGCAACTTTTCGCCTAATCTCTGGTTCTCGCGCATCAAAGAGTCGACGCAATTGTGTTCGACATTCGCCGCATAAGTGATGAGACATTTCGAGCACTTTATTCGTTTGAATTCGCAGCAGATCTCGTGTCCGAACAACTCGTCTCTCCTCCGGACCGCTCGACAGCCGTACGACTCGTATTTGCATTTTATGTGAATATAAGTTATTAAATTGCAAACGACTTTCGGCGCCGGAAACAGTTGATTCCTATCGAGCGGTTGCCGATCGTTGGGACAGTCGGTGTTGTCGGTCAGCCACTCGTGAATACATTGTTTGCAATACGTCTGTCGACAGCATTGAG
>JAQIXC010001141.1:0-16530 GCA_034697605.1 Metabelba pulverosa
GTAACTGTGTATGTGTTCGAGTGCAAGCATACATGTGTAGCCAAACGAGTGCACTCTTTTAGTTTTATAGCCTAAGTTTGAGCTGGCTACAAAAACTGGCTACTATGCCGACTTTGGTTTAATATATATCTGTATAATAGCAATATATACATATGCGGCTGAATTATTATTTAAGAATTTATTAATTATTTAGCATAAAGAGTAATGCAGTTTTTTCTATGTAATTTCAGCATCTTTTCGCCTAATATATTTTAGATTTAATTGAACACGATATATTATTACGTTAATTTAAAGTGACTTTATAAGTTATGTAGTTAGTTTGCTAGAAGACTCAAAATCTTCAGTTTTTTCCCAACGTTAAACATACTCATAGCTTAATCATAGATTGCAATTTCAGAATATTCGCAAAAAATGTCAATGTTTATTTTTGTAATATTAAGCCAGATTGAAGCTCAATTTTGTATAAAATTCGCATAGATAGTTTTAAATTTTATGTTAAGCTTTACACGAATAAATATTGTCAAGTTTTTCCTTGAATCTATATAAAAACCAATAGTTCAGTTTTATGTATCATTTATAAATGAACTTTTAATTATTGATTATTTTTAACTTAAGAACTTGATCTTATTATGCTTATACATCTTACAATTAAAACCCTAATCGAATTGTGTATTTAAAGTAAAAACAACCGAGATATATGAATTTTTTATTATTTCCTTGTTGGTCTTGTTAAATTTTACTATGAATAAGTAATCGGTAATTCTTCATCAGTAGCCTTGGGTCAAACGGTAGAACCGATTGATTTTAATCCGACTCTCGTCGGCACAAAATGGCTAATAAGCCACTTTAGGAATGCAAAAAATTGCATTGTTTATATAAGTAACATATAACGAGCATTTTAATGACAAGGTAGTCTCACCTTGATCAGAGAAAAGCTAAGTATTTCAATTTATGAAATTCATTTCAAAATAATTAATTATCCTAATCACAAAACCTAAATTGCTTAAAATTCAAATTATTTACTAAATGAGCGTGGTCAGTTGCCTTGCTGTAATAATAATAATTATGTTTAATAGTCTTATTACTTTAATTTGTGCTATTTTAATTTTGATTAATAATATTGCATGGTTACGCCTGATCGGTATGTATGTCTCGGTTGCGTTCGATGGTCTTGGTCATTGGTCCTGGTCAAACTATCTGGGTTCTACATAATTTATTTTGTGTATATTTTAAGTTATATTTACTTTTAAATTTGTGCTTATTTAATTTTAACAAAAAGCCCGGATTAAACCGGACTTTTTGTTCGTCAGTTGGGTGACTGAGTTATTAAAATGCTCATGTTACTTATATAAACAATGCAATTTTTTGCATTCCTAAAGTGGCTTATTAGCCATTTTGTGCCGACGAGAGTCGGATCAAAATCAATCGGTTCTACCGTTTGACCCAAGGCTACTGATGAAGAATTACTGTTAAATGTAATTCGAAACACATGTGTCTAGCTACTGCAAAGGTAGTCTCACCTTGATCAGAGAAAAGCTAAGTATTTCAATTTTTGAAATTCATTTCAAAATAATTTATTATCCTCATCACAAAACCTAAATTGCTTAAAATTCGAGAAACATTTTTATGCTTACAATGTATTAAAAGATAAAAAATATGTTATTTAAAACACAAATTATTTAAAAATTCTTGTTATTAAAGCAATTACTATATAGAGTTAATTGAATTTAAAATATATATTAATAAAATATTTTTAAAATAATTAATATTTTAAATGTAAATCTTATTCTAAAATTTATATATAGCTACGAAATAATGTTAAGTTGAATGGTGTTATTTAGAAAATAGCGCATATTCTAAATAATATTAATTTAAAATTCCAATAATTTATGCCAATTTTTGTCCAGTTTGAAAAAGTAAAATAATATTTAATATCCGATTACTGTATATTAAAAAAGTAATCAGGCAGCATTAGTAATAGTATTCTAGTCAAATATTTAATAATCATGATTAATTATCTATTGCAATCTATTCTAGTCATAAGCGTATTACTCAACAATGAAGTCAAAGTACAATATATTCGTTTGCCATCATAATATTTAAATAGTAATAAATTTCATACAGTCTATGCATTGCTTTACAAGCGCTTCGTTGTACTGCACTCTAAAGCAGTGCAAAATAGAGGGTCAAAACGGGCCGACTTTTGACGGCCCGTCCCGGCCCGTTTGTTCCCACCAAGCGTCCCGATCCGGCCCGGCCCGAAATCTCGGCCCGAATTTATATAATTCCTTGTAATTCATATATAATAATTCCTGCACAATAATTCCTTGTAAATATAATATACTAAATACGTTTAAATACATTACAAACATTCATTTTTAGTAAAGAATAGAATTACTATGATAATTTTAAATATTAATTATTTATATTATCATTTTGTTTAATAAACTAATAAATATTTAAATCTATCATGATTTTAAAATAATTGGTGTAAAAATCTGGTAGTTTTTAAAAATAGCCTGATAGTATTTATAATTTTTGCTATAAAATGTCTAAAATTTATTAATACTTTGTTATTTTTATTATTTATAAAAATATTTCGGGCCGACTCTATCCCCGCCCGATATTTCTCAGCATCGGCCCAATCCGGCCCGGCCTGACCATTTTTCCTATCTGCCCGGCCTGATCCGGCCCGGACCGTTTTGGACCTCTAGTGGAAAGCATAGCAAACCAATGCATACACTCTAACACTGCATAGCATTATTGCACAAAAAACGCCGACTGTGACCGCGGATTACGGCGGCGGGTCTGGCCATTTGCCGCTAAAATTTGCCAAATCTGACTATAAATGAGCAGAGCTTTAATTCTATGCTAAATTCAATCGATTCGGCTTCGGACCAAACCCTCACTCAACGAGTTAGTAAAAAATAACATAATTTATAATGACTAATAGCTTGCTGTCAATTTCAATTAATTCAATGATGGTAATATTTTAAATCGTTTCTAGTTTGTAATTAATAAAAATTGCATGTTTTTTAATAATTACAAATAAAGTTAACCTAGTTTATAATATAATATGTTAATACACAATGATCCAAAAAAAATATATAATCAACAATAAATAGTTAAAATCAAAAACTCTTATAAGAGAAAAATAAACTCAATATTTTTTTTGAGTATTTTATTCATATTAAAGTTTAAATGTTTCCCTCAATACCAATTATAAGCGTCAAATCTAAAAAGATTCATTCAAATATCTTGTATGGTTTTTGTTTAATTGATATTTATAGTTAGAAAATAAATTGTCGAATTTTGCATGGTTTTCTTAATGAATAATAAAAGTATTATATTTAGTATTAATAATATAAGTATAATATAAGTACAGTATTACTGTAGTCACGCATTAATGCAAGCAATTTAATCCGATACTCTTTATTGTTTTTCTAATTGATCTAATTCAATTTGAAAATGTAATTGTTTAATTATGAATGCCATTCAATGATGAAAAGCTTCCTTGCTCACTTTGCTCTCTAAAATGGAAAAGTTTACATGTTCTCTATCCATAGACTTTGTTGTTTAACGTACTCTACTTCTCAATGATATAAGTTACTGTGCACTGTGTTAAAGTTAACAATGATAATTATATATTTTTAAATAATATGATTTTTAATTGCAATCTAAAACATGTATTACAGTTTAATACGTAAATATAAAGAAATATTAAAATATATTGTTTTCCATGAAAATAACAAATACATTTCTGCATTTACCTGTTATTCTGCATTATTCTGTTCTATTAGAACAGAATGCTATTCTTAACTATTATATAGGTTATAAAACTATTAATTACGTTCATAATTTTAACAAGGATATATATAAGTTGAATTATTAATATTTATAGTTTTAACCAATTTAATGATAATTTATAAATTTTAAAATAAATACTACTAAATCTATGCTATTTTTGCAAAGTATATATTTGAAAACAAAAATATATTTCTTATAAATTACAATAAATTATTATTCTGAATAGTACTGTATTATAAAATTTTTTATATGTGTAGTATTTAACTACAATTTATTTAATTAAAATAAAATAGAGAATAAGAATAAAGATACATATTATGTAATACAAATCTATTAAGTTTTTAATAACAAATGTATATTGTATTGATTTAACATGCTATAATATATATAATGTTGTTATGTTAATTAATGTATTTTTCCATTTATAAAAATAAATTTTAAAAACGGATATAATATTAATTCAATAATTAAAACAACATATGAAACAAAGCAACTAATAGTTAAATGTTTAAATGCAATAATTAATTTTAACAAGCTTAATGCGCTTTTATTAATGCCATTGAACTTATCATGTTTATCATATTCAAATGCGGTTTCTTGTCTGATCCAGTGATAAATTAATCCAGCTTTATGCATGTTTGAAATTCTGAAATAATAAAATAATTAATCATTAGTAAACATATTGACAATAATAATATATTTACAATTTGTTAAATTAAGCCTTATATGTTGAATTTTTCCGCATAACAATTACATTTAAATCGAAATAAAATTTAGTATGCTTTTTCGAAGGCGGTATATAATGTGCAATTTTATAATCTTTCACAAATGTTCGCAGCTGCAGCTTCTCCATAACTAATATGTATCTATCAGGATACTTTCTAGTTAATTTTAAGCCAGTTGTAAAGTGATCGGTGTATTCAAATAAATTTTTATTATTTTTGAAATAATCTTTCTAAAATAATATTAATTGAAAACACGTATTTAATTAAACAGTTAAAAACTAATGATAATAATATAACGTGCTAAATTTTACCCTGAGAAATATTTCTTGGGCTAAACTCGGAAAGGAAATAATTTTAAACTTCTTATTCAAAACATTTTCGACTAAATCCTCGATTGTTTCGATAGAATCGGAATATCGGGTAAACGTCAACGACTTGTAGAGCTCTCCCGCATAGAGTAGTCGTAATATAAAACACAACAAAATCCAACTCAACGTTAATATTCGTAGCGATGGATGCGCTGACAGTAAGCGAGCGATAGGCTGAGCGAAGAGTGCAGTTACCACGTACCATTTTAGACAATAATTTGCATTTATTTTATTTGATATTAATAAACTAAATACAACATAGATTGCAATAACAGCCAAAAGTAAGCGCCATATGATTGCATCGAACGGTGCGAACAGTGACGACGAGTAGTGCATGACTTGTGGTATAGGCGTCGAGAATGTGAATGAATTCATGTAATGAGGCGTTGCGTACGCGACGGCTGCCGAGCGCTCGGCCGACAAACTCAGGCAACCGATGCCCAAATGCGCTTGCTTAATTTTGTTTTTACAAGTTAAGATTATATAATTAGCATTTTTATGCATTTTAAATTTATAGAACATGAAATGATTACATTTTCAACTATTTTGCCAATTAGTCCGGTCCACGAATTATTAGCAAGTTTGTGGCCAAATTGATAATGGCAATCAACAAGTTCAAATGTACAGTTTAAACGTTTGCATATTTCGATTAATATTTTGCTTTCATAACCGCCCAAATGTAGTAGCTTATTGTTTTTATCAAATGTAGCATGTATGTAATCTTTGAGCTATTATAAAAACAATAGTAATTTAAGAAATATTTAATAAATATATTAATAATATAATATAAAATTACCTGGTTAAATGCAACAGTTAACTTTTGCCCATTGAAATTATACATTATATTATAAACATTTTAGTATGTTACACTTACAATAATTATATCATTTTAACTTTTGAAACATTTAGAAACATTTATATTAAATAAATCAGGTAAATGTGTTATTCTTATTTATTTTATAGTTATATTTTGACATAACACATTTACATATTAAATAAAAAAAAGGTTTTATCAATTTTAATTAATTAAAGTATATGTACAATATTATTTTATTAATATTACTTATTCTATACTGTATATAAATTACATTTAGTATGATAAAGTTTATTGAAATGACAAAGAGTACTTAAAACAAGTTTAAATTGATTTTTATAAATATATTTATGATTTAAATAATTACTAAAAGAATATTTTCGATTCAAATTTTATTTATATTTCCGTACATGGTACATATTACGTGTTTGTATAATATAAGCAGTGCGTGTGTATAAGGAATTACATTATTGTAATATTTAAATTAATATGTTATATTATAAATACAATTGCATAATACATTATATCTTAAGATATTATTGTCTAATAAATGACTTTACTGTCGTCTTTGCTTTGTCTGGCAATGTCAATTTATATTAATTCAAGAATGTTGATATCAAATATAATGATAAAATTATTACAATTTTATATTTTAAATATGAACAAAAAAAACTATGTATTATGTAGATATTTTTAGACTATTAAAAATGTGTAAACTATTTATTTAAATAATTTACGTAATAATAAATTGAAAGATACTAAGAAGAGTTGACTTTTGTTTAAATAAATTGAAACAAATATAATAATTTTGTTTGTATGTTTAATAAAACTTGTTATTAATAAATTAACTTAGTAACAAGTTATAAGTTACAGTAACATAAGTTATAAAAAGTATTATAAATAATAAATGCAAATATGAAAATATATTACAAACGACTTCTTTAGCATTATTTTTACATCTTTGTAAAAATTATATATTTATTACAACTATACGAAAAATACAATTGAATAATTTATTCAAATGACTATTAAATTTTATTCAATGAAATAATAAATAACATGTTTATAAATAATTACACAATTAAATGATTTTATTTTTAAATTGAGTTTAAAATCTACTATTTAATTGCCTAGATTAATTGCCTTTTGATTATTAAACTTCTAATTTGTTTAATTTTAAATAATATAGAGTTTTAGTTATTGGAATTAAATGCAATAATTGTTTCGTTTTAAAAAAGTGTCAAATAATTTCGATTAATTAGAAGTATATTACGAATTGATTTCGATTTATCCAAAAGAGCGTTCAGTTTCGGTAATGTTTTCTCACAATTGATGCAAAAGCAGTCGACTGTAACGGACTGAAACTTATTTAGCGGCAAAAATTTACATGCTTTTCGAAAAGGGTATTTCGATTTGAGATATAACTGAAATTTTAAAATATCAGACATGGGTTTGATTTCTTGACTACAATAGCAGCGAATTGTGTGCAGTTTCGGCAAATTTGCCAACAACTCGATCGCCGCGTCCGTCAGTCCCGACCAGAGTCTCAGCGATAGGACGCGAAGTGAAGGCGTTTTCGTTACAATTGTTTCGAGAAAATAATTTCTTAATCCGAACATAAAATCAATCCATAAATGCGTTATATTCTCGAAGCGAGCGATTGGTTTAGCGATTAGCGAATGGCCTCTATATCTGATAATATCATTACAATATAATCGACAGAATCCGATGTATAAAGTGGTCAGTTGTGGACAGTTATCGGCAATTGTGTTAAACAAATCAATGACTGAATTAGTGTAAGTATAGGCACAACCGATAGGACTGATTGACAGCGACTTCAATGCCGGCAATGACTTCAAACCATTCGCTATACTCTTCACGCAATTGTCGTCCAAATCGCCAAATTGAAAGTTCAGTTCAATTGCAGTCAAACTGTTGTCATATGTATTCGCAAACATTGCAAACTCGTCGACATTGCGGGTAAACAATAAACGAATTTTACGTAACTTATCGAATGAAATATCGCTACTATTCCCGAACAGCTCTCGGATTCGCAGCCGATTAGCGCCGGATTTCAATTCGCGTAAATTCGCGCATAGTTTGAGGCATCGCTCGAATCGCGACATATGGTTACCGATCGTTGAGTACGAACTCAAGTGAATTGTTCGCAAACTTTTCGCATCTTTTCGAAAAACTTCTCAATTGTCTCGACATTCATTAGAGTCAAACATTTGAATTCAGCGATACTTAGATTGCATTCCATCACCAATTCGAGCAATGCTTTTGCATCCAAAACACACTTAATATCCATTAATTTGTACAGATCTTTGCATTCAATAGATGTGATATTTTCGCACTTTTTCAGCACTGACTCGAATGCCGACACAGCCCTAGGTTTTGATAATTTATTCAATCGATTGATTAGTTTGTCGTCAATCGTGAGTTTGTATTGCTTTCGATGAAGAGATCGCTTCCACTGCTTAGACACGACTTCGAAGCGAAACGAGTCGTCGAATGAGAGATAACTCAACAATAGTTCGCAGAAGTCGTCACCGAATCTGTCGAACGACTGCTTACTATACGCGCGGATTGACATCGCATTCAACTAATAATTATTTATAAGATATAATAAGAAATTAATATTAACTATATTTCTTTCCACTAAATAACTCAATTAAAATAATTGTTTGAAATATTGAAATCTAAACCAACTGTCGGTTAATAATAGACTGCAGTTTGAGTTCATTTCCAATAAACCGGATCTTTGTTTAGAGTCGAATCATATTTTAAGTTTAAAATTCCGGTCATTTATAGGAATTTATTTATCGTTTAGATTATTGAATATGATTTTGTCAAAACCTATTGAATTATTACTGTATTTCTTAATATAGTTTAAGACTCATTTTATAAAATATGCTATGCTTTACTATTATGCTGAACAACACGCACTAACACTATGTATGTTATAGTCTGATAACAAGTTTAAATATGACAGAGAACTTTAATACAATGTATTATTTATCAAATATCACTATTACAAATAAAATAATATTCGGAAATCTAGCCAGTAATATACTTTAAACATTATTTGATTATTTAATAGAAAATTTTAATATTGATAAATAAATTATAAATTTGTTTACGTTAATAAAATTAATTAAATATACGAATAATAAAAATTTAATGTAAAATGTAATTTGTTTAATTAAAAAATATAGTGTTAATTAATTGATTATAAATTGCATATTTATAATATCAAAAACATGTTTATTAGTATAAGTAAAGCTGATTAAATATAGAAATGTATATTTATTGAGAAACTATTTGTGTTTCAAAAATGCGGACGAATTTCTGTTAATCAGAAATATATTGCGAATTGATTTCGATTTCAGCAAAAGAGCGTTCAGTTTCGGTAATGTTTTCTCACATCGAGTGCAGAAGCAGTCGATTACAACGCATTTAGCCTCGTTTAGCGGTAAAAACATACATGCTTGTCGAAATGTGTATTTTGATTTGAGATATAAATGATAATCTAATATATCAGACATGGGTTTGATTTCTTGACTACAATAGCAGCGAATTGTGTGCAGTTTCGCCAGTTTTGCCAACGAATCGATCGCCGCGTCCGTCAGTCCCGACCAGAGTCTCAGCGATAAGACGCGAAGTGAAGGCGTTTTCGATGCATGAGATTCGAGAAAATAATTTCGCAATTCTTCCGGAAAGTCGATCCATAAATGCGTTAAGATTTCGAAGCGATGGAACGGTTTAGTGAATCGCGAATAACCGCTGTCTTCGCAAATGTTGTCACAATATAACCGAAAGAATCCGATGTATAAAGTGGTCAGTTGTGGACAGTTAACGGCAATTGTGTTAAACAAATCAATGACTGAGTTATTGAAAGTATAAGCACTTCCGTTAGGACTGATTGACAGCGACTTCAATGCCGGCAATGCTTTCAATGCCTTCGCTATACTCTTCACACACCTGTCGTCCAAATCGCACTCAAAGTGTACTTCAATTGCAGTCAAATGTTTGCTATAATTTTGCGCAAACTTTTCAAACTCCGCGACATTATTGGTGAATACTAAACCGATTTTATCAAGTTTATCGAATATAACGTCATTGTGATAATTACATAGCATAGTCATCGGCACCCAATTCGGTCTCAAAACGGGGTTTGCATTCAATTCGCGTAAATTCACGCATAGTTTAAGGCATTTCACGTATCGCGACATATGGTCTCTGAACACAGAATACAAATCCAAACGAATTATTCGCAAACTTTGGGCGAATTTGTCGAAAAACCTTTCGATGGCCTCAACGCGCAAACGAGCGAAACATTTCAATTCAGTTATGTTTCGCTCGAATTTCGTAATCGACTCAAGCATTTGGTTCTCATTGTAGGCGTACTTCGCGGTCGATGAGTGTGCGATATATTTGCATTCAATTGAAGTCAGATTTTCGCACTTTTGCAGCACTGACTCGAATGCCAACCAAGTCTTGTCGCTCGAGAATGCGTTCAATCGCTTCACAAACGTCTCGTCAATCGTGAGTTTGCATTGTCTTCGATGTATACATCGCTTCCACTGCTTCGACACGACTTCGAAGCGAAACGAGTCGTCGAATGAGAGATAACTCAACAATAGTTCGCATATATTGTCATCGAATCTGTTGAACGACTGCTTACTTATTGACATCGCGTTTAACTTATTATTACGTTCAAAATGAATAAATTTTTAATTCGATCTCAAATTACAGTATAAAACAATAGAAATAATTGTTTTCAATATCTGGCCCTTAATTCACTATTTGGTTGAATAGAAACTGATTGGCACTAATAGACTGCTCATTAACTCTCAATAAACTTTTTTTTTGTTTAGAATCCAAACACGTTTTTGGCTTAAAATTCCAGTCATTGATAGGAATTTGTTTATTAATCGGATTAATGAATATATGTTTTGAAAATTTTGTGCAGATACTTTGAACTGATTATTTGTGAGTAAAATAAGTGAAAGTGATTTCAAATTTGAGAAAATATTGTGTAAATTTATTAAAATTTTTATTTTCAAATTACGAACTTTACATAGATTGATTAATAATTTAAGCATGTATCTTTTGAAATTATATAGATTTTTAATAAACAATGCACTGAAATGCATCTATTATGAATTTATCATCTATTATAATTTATAAACCACCTATGCATTTTAATGTTTGATTATATTTATTCCAATAAGAAAGGTACATTTTAAAATTTAAAAATTACAGATTCCTAATAAATTATAAAATATAATGTAGGCTATAAAATATATATGTTTATAATAGTGATTGTAAAATGTAATAAGTTTGGAATTTTGTATTTCCTTGCAAACAATTGTAACACTTTCTAGAATGTTCTTTGCATAAATGTAACAAGCATAAAAGTACTGTTAACTATCTATTCTACAGTCTTTTGTCATGTAGCCCTTATGTGTGCACACTGTTTAAATGTACTTGTTAATTGTAATTTATATGTTAATAAATAAAGTATTTTAAGTTTATTTTTCAATGGCTTCAATAAAATATAATAATTAATAAATTAACACATTATAATTTGTAATTTCCAATATTATTATTATTATTGCGGAAATAAATCCAAACAAATAGTATTTGTATACAATTATTAGGTTTGATATATTTAACGAATCATCTTGGTCAAACGTATCTTTCTTGTAATATTTTAGTTTCAGATAATTTTTAAAAACATTATCTTGCCAAAAATTAATAAACCCACCACTAATCAAATCTTGTATGCTAAAAATTTTGAAAATATAAATTATAAGTAGAAATAGTTTTGAAAATAATATTTATTTAGTTATACTGTACACTCTATTAATTTGCGTCTTATACTTAAATCTCTTTCGCATTGGTATTGCTTGAAAATCCAAAAGTAAATTTTCGCTTGCTAATAAATGCGGAATATCGTGATAAAGCAATAAATATTTCACAACAATTCGATTCATAAAATATGCGTATTTTTCGGGCGATGTTTTCAATAATTTTACCACTGTTGCTTTTGGTTTACTCACAATCATTTTGTCGACAATTATATTAAAATATTGATGCTATTTATTATAAAAAGATTATTGTTAAATAAATATATAAATTTATTTAAAATTATGAAAGTAATAAAAAAATATTACATAAAGTTGCTGATTTAATTGAATATTTATTTCATTACTTAATAAAACAAGATGATAAACAAACTGTTTAATTTAATATTGACTATATTGATATATTTATCATTATATTATTTAATAGACAGATATGAGCTTATTATTTTAATAGTAATTAACAAAATTTACCTTAATAAAATTAATATAATAGAAATGTTGTAAAAATAGTAGTTTCACTCTTTTAGTTCTCAAAGCTGTGCGCAAATCATCGATTGTATCGATTCTATCCGTGTAATCGACAATCGATAGCGACGTACAGAGCTCTCCCGAGTATAGCGTTTGGAATATAAAGCAAAACAAAATCCAATTACAGATCAGCAGTCGAATCGACGACAGCATCGCTGGCATCGCGACAATCGATTCGCCGAAAAACGCGCAAATCATTGACCACTTTAGTCGATAATTATAGACATAATGTTTCGGAATTAAATAACTTATTAAAATATACAAAATAATAATGATTAAAATAATATGCCAGATAATTGGGTTAAACGCGTTGAATAGAGAAGATGTATAACGTTTGATTTGCGGTTCGGGTGCCGAAAATGTAACTGGGTTAATCATGTGCGTTGTCGCGTACGATACCACTCGCGATCTTTCCGCTGTTTGACTCGTGCTGCCGATACCAAAATCAGCTTCCTGTATTATTATTTACAACATAACTTGCTAATGTAATATTAATTTAACTTTATATATTTTTACAATTTAAATAGTTTATCTGATTTAATAGTGTTGTGTATATTTGGTACATTTAGTCATTGTTTTATTTATAAAAGATAAATTATATATAGTATATATTTTAATTTGTGTTAATTGATAAATTATAAAGTAAATATAATGTCTATATCTAATTTCTAGCATGGTGCAATTATTATAATAATATTTTACACACTGTATGAGATAATAAAATATAGTAATACTGTATAAAAATATAATTTACCCGTTGAATAAGTTTACCTATAATACCAGTCCAGGTATTATTTGGCAACTTTTTACCCCAATCTCGGTTACAGTCGACTAATTGAAAGGTAAAATTCATAACCTTGCTAATCGTCAACAGCAACTGCCCCTCGTCACCACCAATATTGCTATAAGTTTTACTTGTTGAATTGTATATAAATGAAAATCCTAATTTCACCTGTTTAATTAATTAGTATATATAAAATATATAATTATCTTATTTTAGATCAATATTACCATGTTCATTGCTACAATTAATTCGGTTCCATTCAGATTATACGACATTTTAAAATTTTATTATTTTAATTATGTTGTTTAATATAAATTTTATTTTAAATAATATAAAAAATAAAAATATTATAAAATAAATAAATATAATTTATTTGTTCAGATAAAATATAACCAATATAATACTTTGGAATTTTACAAAAACTTCCTTGTAAATATATTATTGATTTAATTAAATGTGAGATTTTTTTAAATATAATTTTAATAATAATAATTTATTAAATATTTCTTAATAAATAATGAAATTTTAGTGTGAATGTTGAAATTTAGATTTTAAATTTAATTAAAATTGTTATTGACTTTAAAAATAAATATCACTTAAAATGATATTATTTTTGTTGATGATAAAGAATATATAATAATAATAATAGTAAGGAACATTGCAAAAACATTCAATTTAATGTTTTATATAAATAATAATTAATCAACATAACTAATAAATTTTGTAGTTTTATATTATTGACATCTTTACTGCTATTTACAATCAAAAATACTTAATTTACTATTTTACATATAAAATATACAATAAATTAACACGTTCATGATCAATTATTTTATTATATAGAAATGTTGTTTTGTGTTTCTAACGTTTATTGTAACAATAATATAAATTTAATATTTAATGCTAGTATTTAATACCTGTATTTAAGCTATGACATAAATAATATGTTAGTGTAATATTATTTTAATCATTACAACAAATGCATGAATAAATGCAATTATCTATCAAATTAAAAATAAACTCAAATTAAATGTTAATATATTATTCTTATAAATGCAGTACAACTTATAAATGTAAGAATTTTTGAATAATAAAAAAAGATATTGTTTAAATGATATTAATTGATAAATCTAAGTTTTACAAATATAACATGGAAATACAAGATATTACTAAAATTAATCACACGAAATAATAAAATGTAAACTATTGAAATATATAAGCAATTTAAACATGAGATAACACTCGGCAAAAAATACAATAAAATAAAGATATTGCTATAATTTAGTGTAATAATAAATAGTAACATTACATTTATTATGCTAATAAAGAATAACGGCTTAACGAAATAATTGATTCATTAAACATTATTTGCTAAAAAAATCTAGCACAATTAGCTATCAATTTGTAAGTAGCATTGTTTTCAAATTGTAATGCACAATTTACTAAAAACAAGAAAAGAAACTTCAAATATCGTGTTAAAACAAAATACTATTTACAAGTTTTAAATGCATTAATAAATCATAATACTTATCTGTGCCATTGCATTTAATTACAGCTAAATTTCATCTTTACAAAGTTATTATCAAATAATATGTAATAATAAAATAAAATATTAATATTCTTACTTTAATTATGTATTAAATACTTTAACATCTACAAAAACTTTTTATTAAAACATTGTACTTTGCAAAATGGACTACCCGGAAAATCGTGCTGCTTTTCTAAGCAACCTTGCTTATTTCCTCGAGTCGGTTAAACTCAACGACATATTCCTATACATATTGAGAACGCATCATCACTTCGGCGTACATATGAACATGATACAGGTAATTAAACTTGAATGTGTAATTAATTATCACTTACATATTTTACATTTAAAATTAAAATTTTGTTTATATGATACACAAATTATATTTGCTTATTTTATTACTTTTTACACGTGACCGAGCAGCAGCAGCTCATGTGAATTAATTTAAGAGTATTTAAGAAAATAATACAGTATTAAATAAAAATAAATCATATTAATAATAATATTTTCCAATTATTTATAAATTATTTTAAAATAATTTATGCATAACACAAATAATTTTAATAAAGCTATTTTTAATTAGAAAATATTATTATATATTATTATTTTTATATATATTATTATTTCTTATATAATATAATAAAAAATAACATATATTCATTCATAATTATCTCATTCTTTACAATGAAGTAATTATAATTTTGAACAGTATATATTTTTATTTTACTATGAAGTGGTTATTATGGAGTAGAAATACGGAGCGTATAGGAGCAAAAGAGGGGTGGGGTGTGTAAATAGAGGGGGAAACCGGTTTTGGTCAAGGTCCCCTATACTTTAATATAGGGTGCATTCATAAATAACGTTGAAATTAGTTAACGTTTAACATAGGGTGTGTCCATCTATTACGTCGCACTTTATTTTACCCCTGGCACTTTCTAACACAAACGCCCATTCCAAGGTCAAATAACCATTTTCCAAAGCAAACGCTCATTCCAAGGTCAATTAATCATTTTCCAACGCAAACGAACATTCCAAGGCCAAATAACCATTTTCCAACGCAAACGATCATTCCAAGGTCAAATAACCATTTTCCAAAGCAAACGCTCATTCCAAGGTCAATTAATCATTTTCCAACGCAAACGAACATTCCAAGGCCAAATAACCATTTTCCAAAGCAAACGCACATTCCAAGGTCAAATAACCATTTTCCAAAGCAAACGAACATTCCAAGGCCAAATAACCATTTTCCAACGCAAACGATCATTCCAAGGTCAAATAACCATTTTGCGAAGCAAACGCTCATTCCAAGGCCAAATAACCATTTTGCAAAGCAAACGCTCATTCCAAGGCCAAATAACCATTTTGCGAAGCAAACGCACATTCCAAGGCCAAATAACTATTTTAACCTAAAGCGAATGTATAAACGAGATATAACAGCTGGAACGTACAAGTTTGGCATTTAATAACTCAATATTACAGATAATGTTAAAATTCTACTTACCATATTCTGATTTTTTATTTAAAATAAAAATACATTTGTTTATTTTTTATAACATTCAATTTCATTTATAAATTTATAATACGTATTACATAAATCAATATAAGATTTGAACCCTGTACAGAATGATTTGCCATTATAATGTAACGTAAAGTTATGGTTATTACATATATATTTTAAGCCACAAAATATTTCCGGTTCAAGTTGACATATATTTGGATTATTGCGACATATAGCTTGCAAATTAAAATTATTATTAAAATTATAGCTGGCACATATATTTGTAACATGAAAATCGATTAATTGAGCATTAAATTTCCCAATCAAGTTTAGCATAATGATGACATCATAAGTTGCTGTAATTATTTCTTTTATAGATTTTGCGCCAACAATTATACAATTTCCGTTTTTAAAAAATGAGAATGATAGCTTTGAGTCAAAATATTTACAAATACAGGCGGAAAACTTGCTTTTATTATATTTCTTATTTCTTAAGCACATGTAGTCATATGCTAGTATATGTTCCAGGTCGAGTTTACATCCAGTATAAAATTTTGCACAAATGTTAGTGATTTTAGGTACATTTTCATATGTTTTATATAATT
>JAQIXC010001142.1:0-16527 GCA_034697605.1 Metabelba pulverosa
CGCACCTCAACCATCGTCTGGTCGTTCCTATTGGTGACGTCGAGCGCGAGAGACCCGAACTTCGAGAACAAATCGCTGTATTTGCCGCTCATTTCGCTGAACTCAATGAGAAACTCTTCGGACTTCCGGCTCAGCTCTTCGTCGTCGGTGGCGGAGACGACGCCGATCTGGTCCTCGACCTCTTGCAGGCAGTCCTTAATCGCCGACATTTCGTTAAAGAGTTTACACTTTTCCGAAATGAAGTTTTCGGACTTCGACTCGATTTTGTTGATCAGAAGATTCTGTTGCGATATCGACAGCTCTAAGAGCTGCTGCCGATTGGCCAGCGGTTCGGTCGCCGTCGGGCGCTCGCAGTCGAAGGTCTCGTTCGTCGCCGACGCAAACGAGTCGTTCGACTCACAGCTGACGTTGTCCTCCATTTCCGTTCTGTCCATTCGGTCCGTCGCTTGTGATTCGGGAATTGAGACACGAATTGAGATCAACTGAAGCGGTGATTAGTCGAAGATTTAATTGGATTTTGAGGTCAAATCAAAACTAAATTTAAAGCCAAAACTGAAGCGAAAACGAGTGAAAAGTTTTCAAACATTGCTTTCAAAACGACTTTTCGCTTCACTTTTCAAACACTCGCTTCTCATTGGCTCTCAATTTTAAACATTGTATGGCTTTTAACGCTTTCGTTCATAAATTACGTTTTTATTTTCATTCACATAAAAAAGTTTTCAAATATTTAAAAAACAGTTTCGCCGAAGAAGTGTCAGGCGGTTGAGGCCGAGTCACTGGTCTTGCGTCGGGCGATCCATAGCCGGGCGAACGGCTCAGTCAGCCATAGGAGTGCCGCCAACAGCGCCAATAGGCCGACGAAGTGAAACAAACCGTTGTATGAGTGCCAAGTGTCGCGAAAGTAGCCGACGATCAGCGGCCGGACCAAAGTGGTGACGCCCACGAAGAAGGCGGAAGCGCCCAAAGCGATGGGCAGTCGCTGCAGACCCACGTACTCCATGGTTAAGATGCTGAAGAGCACTATTATGCTGCCGCTGACGAACCCCAACGCGATGTTCATTACCATCAAAATACGGAAGTTCTTCGCCGCCGGAGTCATGAAAATCAAAACTCCGATCAATAGAATACAAATCGAAACGATATGTCTCTTCCGCAGCAGGTCTTTGTCGGCTATCAAACCCGACGCCAATCTTCCAAACAGATCCGCGACAGCGAAGCAGCTCAAGAGTACGACCGCCTGTTTGGTCGAAAAGCCAATGTCTATCGCGTGGTCGATGATAACCATCTGATAGGTCATCCATCTTAGGAATGAAGAGATTTTTAGTGATAATTGTCTTTAATTGCATTTAAGACTGGAATTGAGTTAACACTTACGCCCATTGAAAGGAGACATGAGTTGTGGTGAGAATGAGATACAACGGATTGCGGATAACTGAGAGGAATATCTGCAGCTCTTTCTTCGCGGGATTGTTCTTCGGTTCGGTCTGACAGGCCTTCTCATTGGGCGCTATGTCGAGAGACTGCTCTTCGTAGTAGTTCTGGCGTTCGACGCAAATGCAGTCGTAATCGGAGAGGAATGTCCGCATTTCGTGCATCACTTCGAGGTTGTCTTCGAGTTGTCGCGAACTCTCGTCCATGGCTTGGGTCACGTAGTTGTACTTATCGATTGAGTCGATGCCGGCGCTGTCGGGCCGTACGACCGGCACGTAATGCTCGCAATTGCACATATGGCTGACGACCAGCGAATGCATTTCATTGCGTTTGGTTCGCGTGTAGTTGAGGGCAACTGAGTTCCGCTTAATCGTCTTCACCCGCAACCGCTCGCGCCTCGACTCCGAGATCACCGAAAACTGCCGGTGCATTCCTTTGAGCAGTTTGTCGACTGCGGGGCTCGGAGTGGCCGGTCGTAGGAGTAGAGCGAATGGCAATGCATTCAACATAATTCCGCCGACAATCAGGAAACAGCCGTAGAGTCCATACTCTTTGAGCATATACTCGATAATTGGCGGAAATATAAACGAACCGATGGTTCCGCCCGCGTAGGAGATGGCTGGCGAGTACAGATATGGTGAGCAATTAAACATGATGGCTTTTCAAGCATACCAGTGGCAGTGGCCCTAAACCTTTTGAAATATTGCGCTAATATGACCGGCGTTTGCATGAATGACAACCCGATTCCAAACCCTATGCGATAGTCATATAAATAATACTCTAATTTACAATGAAATAAAAATACCTTGTATAATTCCGATGTATAAAGTAATCTCGAGTATAGAAGTGGCGAAATAGCATAGAATGATACCGACGGCTGACATGAGAGCGCCGACGAATACAATGACACGCATTGAGAACAGCGACAGCAGTAGGCCTGAGATGGGACCTAATTTGCATAGAATTACTGCATTTTGTACAAGAAGTTCAAATGACTGGTTCCAAACGCACCGGACAGGTAAGTGAACGAAGTGCACAGGCAGAACGGCCAGGAGGCTGTCTCGCGCGACACCTTAAACTCATCCAAGAGCTCGAAGAATAAGACGCCGTAAGAGCGCACTAACCCAAACGTTATGCCGTTGATGGAGGCGCAGGATATCGAGATGACCCAGGCCCATCCCTGGTCTGGCGTTATGTGTGTTATCATTGTCGTGCTAGTCCTTTAGATGGTTGTCCAAACTTGAAGTCAAACCTTAGGCCAACCCTTCACTTCATATCTCTCATACCATTGTCAACGCAATCGGGAATTGACTTTTAAATAGTTTTCTCTTCAAAAACATTTAACTCGATGTTTGCAAATTGCAAATTTTCAATTAGAATTCAGCAATTTATTTGACAATGACTTTGCAATCATTTTACCAAATCTTCCACTTTTTACACAGTATATCCTGAGAATTCAAGCGAATATATATTTTTTTATTTAATATAGATTTTGCAATTCATTCAAAACAAAAATAGACGACAATTATGACGTTTGCAAACAATTGATTGATTGCCGAAAAGTATTTGTGAAAAATTACAAATTTGTTGGAAATCTTTATTTAAAATTATGCAATAGAGTATTAGAATTTTTTTCGAATATTTTTGTATTGTGTAATTTGTACACTCTACTAGAATTTATCGACATTAAAGACCCTGATATAAGTTGCGTGAGTGCGCCGTCAATCACATTCGGGTGATGTGCACAGTCTTCGGCACTTTAGCCGAAGACAAGTCATGATTGCCTTCGACATCGGTTTTGTCCAATTGTTTCGATTGCTTGAGTCGTTTGCTTTTCAAACCCGTGTTATCAGTATTGTTATGAAGAATCAATTTCTCCAAATTAATGAACGGCTTTTCGAGTAACAGATAGAGGAATAGAGCCATCGTATTGCTCAGTATTAATGTGACCAATCCATTGCTTAGCTAATAAATAATCAAGTTTAATTTCGACGATTGCTTTATCTTATATTGCATTATAGTTTAAGTTCGGAACTATACGAACGAAATGAAAATGAGTCCAATCGGTGACCGATTTTCGAGTGAAGAAAGTCATGAAAATGACGACCAAATGAGCCAAATATGCGCCGAAACTCAATCGACTCAATGGGACGAAGATTGGATGCGACAGCAGTTTATTGACAATTCCTGACAACAAATTAGATTTCAATCAACTTAACAGAATAGTTACGCACATCTCCTGTGCAATCAGTCATATCGCAGGCAATGCTATGTTTGCGCGACGCACCCAACCGTACCTCCTCTGCCTATGCAGCAAACGTATGTAATCCAGGCCAAGCCGGAGCACCAGGCGATTCGCACGAGACTGGAATACAGGATCGACGTGAGCTGACTGGGCTCTACGCCGTTGTTCCAGTGATAGGCCGACAGCATAGTCGACAAACTCAGTAACGGCAGACAAATCCACGCGATTGAACTCGTTTTCTGAGACAATACCGCAAAAATCAATCATGATTAAATTATTATTAAAGCTCGTGCTTGTAGCAATAAGCCAGCTACTTTTAAACTTGTTAGAAGCAAAGTCTATGTGAGAGAAACCTTTGAGATTTGGAAGTTATTCGGAGTGTTGAGTATGAAATAGCCGACGAATATACCGATACAATAGGGCGCCAAATGGTGATACGTCGGGAAATATGCGTATTTCAGGTGATACTCGACGTAGCTGTCGGCGCCCGGCGTATCAATGAAAAAAAAGTTAATATTGTAGCACTTTTTCACTCATAAACATTTTCATATCGTACTCAAGATTAATAGTGTGATCATTAAGTATAGTCGGATATAAATCGGCGTAATATGTCATTAATGCCGACCATATAATCGAGATTATCAGTACTATTCCGTTCACAAGCAGACCATACGTTCGGTTCCTGTTTTGTTGTTTTAAAGTGCGATGAGCATAATTGAAAATTGATGTTCAATTTAAGATGCATAAAAAAGAGTTTAAAAAGCGATAGCGTAAAAAAGAGCATCGTAAAAAGGAAGTTTTTTTCGGTTTAAATTTTCGAGAGAAGCGTATGAAACGATAGGAAGAAAAAAAGATTTGAATCGAAATGTGTTTAGCATTTCGGCGCTTAAAGCAGTGAATGAATGCGTTTCTACAGTACCAGCAGAACACCAGTAGTATGAGAATTGCGATTTGGAATATCTGGAAGTCGGCGCTCAAGTACCAGGTGCTTATCAGGCACTGCAGTGGCGAAAGGTTCGGTGCGTTTAAATTGTTTTGCGTTTATGCACATAAATTAAAAAATCCGTCTTGTTTATTTTTTGTTTATATATTTTTTGCTATTTGCAACTCATATCGTTTGTTATTTGCTCTAACTTGAAATAGTAGCGAATGATAAAAGTTGTAGCACAAATATTAAACAAGACTGATTTCTTAAATCTATGTTTATGCATGCTCAATTTCGTATTTACTATGTCGTCCGGATCGGACCAATTATTAATTAAGAGTAGATTTCGCCACCAATTGGTTCGACAGCTTTGCGTTACGTATATATCAGTCGTCTTATCGATCAGAATCGGACCTCAAATGCAAACAAAAATTCGCGTTTAATGTATAAAGTAAACTGTATATTTTGTCAATCTATAAATTGAACTGTACAGTGCATTAGAATAATTACCCGATGTAAACAGCGGCCATAAAAAGTTGATGGCTATTATGCCGCAAAGTGATGGTATAATTCTATTCGCAACCCGAATGACAATAAATTATTTTTGCAAATAATGCACTGAATTATCGAATATTTCGACTCAAATCAGTTCGAATTGAATTACATGATAAATAAATTTGAAACCTGACTAATCGATGCAAAACCAATTTGAACATGCTGAATTTCGCCCGGCTCTGCTCCATCAGTGGCAGCGTTACATAGATGGTCAACAATCCACTGAAAAGGTCAATAGTGTTAGCGATAATTCAAATGTAAGCATGCAATTACAAGATTGCACAGTATAAAAAAGTTTGTATAGATGTAAGTTGCCAGGGAAAATCTCATGCCTAGCATGCTTATTCAAGCGTATACTCACTTAATTCGCAATTATATCAATCAATGAAATTATATTCTCGGCTTTATTCCGATGCATTCATACAAAACCAACATATTTATACTTGCTAAATCAATACAATAACATCTGGCATTATTATAACTTTTAGATTAATTTTTTTATAAAACAAACCATTGTATAAGAAAAACTGATTTTAGATAATATTAAAATAATAGTAATTTTTATATAATAACTTATTAAAAACTATTTTGTCTTGATGAAATTATAAGGAAAAATGCTAAATAAAACTCGTATTAAAATATATGATTAAAATTCAATTTACGATTTGATTTGATTTAAAAGCATTGCTTTTATTGACTATTTGTTAGGAAACGCTTTTTTTCAATTTCTAAGTAAAGTTGAGTGAATTTTATTATTGATTACTAATTAAGATTTGCAGTTAGCATGATTCAATTTACTTTTTCGCTGCAAACCTAATTGGGATAATGTATTGGATTTGTAATTTAGTGCAGCATTTAATTATCCAGATTGTAAATTCGTTCGACTAATATATATTTAGACTGCAGAATCTAGGAATAAAGCGGAGTGCACATTAAAATTATTGATATGAAATACCCGTCCGTTTTACTGCTCCGAAACTCCTCTAACTTATCATATACTGTACAACATGTATGTGCAAAGTGCACCAGTAGTTATAGTATGTCGACGTAATGGCCTATTTGTTCGGTGCAGTCATTAAATCTTTGTCTGCAAACGAAACGCAAACTCTTTTTTTTTTGCTCACTGTTTGCAAAAATTTTCTTTTAATTTAATTTATTCATTCATTTCTTTAGTAACACATTGTATGCGATGTGCTATGCGTTGATGCTATCGAAACCGACAGTGAGATATTTGAGCATGATACAATCATTATCTCGCGAAAAACAAAGAGCAGATCCGGAATTTTTTGCTTACTTTCTTTGTTACTCTATTTGACTTATTCTCCGCTATAAATACATCTGTACAGTAACTGTCACTCCTCTTAATCTTGCTCATCTTATACCGCGCTTATTGTGCACCGAATCAAACGGAGGAAAATTTGTGCTTGTCAAATGATATTATTTTTGCATTTGATTTAAACGTAAATTTGTGAAAAACAAAATGTCTGTAATCCGGAAGCGATTTATGTTTTCGATTGTATACGGAATCGAAAAGTAAAATAAAATAATAAATAGAATGAAAATAATTGGGAAATAGAGTCAAACCTAAGGAAAAAGAAGGTTTCGATCAAAACCCAGGCGTTAAACACGAACTGAAAGAACAGACCAGTCGTCACATCTCTCACTTGCGATAGGTTTGCTGTTTATGTTCGGCACGAAAGTTAACAAGTCTAATTAATTATTGAGACAAATTTAGTGGAATGCTAGTTTAAGCGAACGCACAATAACTCCATTGTATTTTGTAGAACCCGCCGAACATGTAGGTGTGATTCATGATCGTCCAGATGGTTGTGAGCACTCGTATGCCGTGCAGCGCACCCATGTCGCGGCCGCCCTTCGTAGGTATGGCCAGTAGGGCATTGATATTCTCGCTGACGGACCAGCACTTGAGCGCTCGGCACAGGCAGGAGCGGGTGTTCGAGCCGACGACGCACGGGTGGAAGAGTAGTGCCATTACTGCCAATATTGCTGTTGTCGATAGCAATGCTCTGCTCAGACAAACCATTTGAGAAATATTTTTCATTAATTCCGAACAAAATAAACTCAAAAAAGTCTTTTCACAAAAATAAAGATAAACTGATGTGTCGTTGGACTCGGAATATATTGAAAAGATATTCTGCACTCGAAATACACACACACTTTGTAATTCATATCTTTCTTATACTGTATATCGGAATCGGTCTTAACATTACATAAGAGATTGTCTAACAGTGTATTCGATGATTGATAGACCGATCCATCAATCAATGCGAGTTCAACTCAATTCACAATAATCATCGTAACCGGTTGTGCAGTTGCTTTTGCCCGCTGCTGCACCCGGGCATTCATTTCCAGCATGTACAGTTTTGCCTAGATTCTATTCTATGTTTTGCTGTGTTTTTCGAATTGATTTTTAACTTTTTTTTGAGATAAACGCGAATTAAATGAAATCAAAACTATAATAAATTGTTTGAATTCTTAACCGTTCTGTTCGACTAAATAATTAAAAACTTTTTGTTCGAATTGCAGCAAAAATTTCTTCTCTCCCTTCCAGTTGTTCGAAGTTTTCTGTTCACTTCCCTCTTTCTCTCTTTGTAACATGCTTAGATCGTATAATACGACAGAATGGCATGAAATTAGTGCCACAGTTTGAACTGAAGATAAATAGGTTTTGACACTATAATACAGTTACTTTAGTTACTTTTTCTACAATGTATTTACTGGTAATAGCATTTGTCGGAAAAATATATGTCTAATGCAGTCGACTGTCTGTAGAGAATAATAATCTAATAAATGATAAATTATTTTATAGTATTTTTGGGAATCGAATAAAAAATTTTGTTTTGTAGTATATTTAGAGTTCATTCAAATTCCTTTTCGTTTTGTTTTACAACTTTAAGCCTTTTGTGAAAATGAAATCTTAAGCTATAAATGCTTTGAAAAAATTACAATAAAGTTATACAAAAAAGAATTCGGAATTTATTACATTATTTATTACAACCGGATTATGTGTTTTTGGTTGCTAAAAACATGTAGGCAAGTACAACTTAATTTAGATAAGAAGAATTATGCAATGTATATAAATTTTTTAATTGAAAACGCTGTTAATTTTAAAATTTTGCTAAATTAAAAATTACTTATTGAAACATATTATTTGTTAGCAAGGTTTAATAAAGTAAATCTAGCTTAGGCGATGTTTCTAATTGAAATGAAGCTTGATTAAAATTAAATTAAAAATTTGTTTAAATTTAATATATTTTATATTTATTATTATTAAATAATTGATAATTGTTTTTTAAAACCTGCATGATTATGATTGGAAAATAAAATAGAGATTTGTGAGACTTATTTCAAATTTGATAAGAATTTGCATAAAATAAATATAAGAGAATTGAATGGAAAGTAAAGTTGTTTTCTATTCATACTTTGTTGCCATAAATATAAAGCCCGAGAATCTAATCCAAGCGATCAGTAGTACTATATCTGAGAATTATGTTAATTTGATGAGTGATTGAAGTGAATAAAGCAATAAAAAATTTCGTATTTCGACTCAACTTTTAAATTCAAATTCAAAACTCAAATAAATCGCTTAAAACGAAAATATCACCATATATTTGCAATGCTAAAATCTCACATTGCAATATTATATCTTTTGTATGAAATTTTACGAGTGTTAGAAATTAATAATGTTGCTTTGAGCAAATGCTGAGTAATAAAAATAACTTGGCTTGCAACAATATTCTTTTGAAAAGACTGCGAAATAAAACGCATCTAAAGTAATAAGATCTTTTCGATCGTCAAACTTACATAGACACAATTTGATGAGTGGTCAATTCCCACGATTCCGACTTGATTATGCATTTTTCGCTCAGTTCGACTTCAACTTTATACGACTTTAATGCTGTTTTTAGAATGCACAAATAAATACATATTTCGATTAAAACTTATTTCAAATATAAACTTTCTTGATGCTTTTAATACCTTCAGTCAATAATGACTTGATATCCTGATTACGACAATTAGACGGAATACAAATACCGATGCGAATACCGCCAAGACTATAGTAGCCAGATGAAATCATGGAGATGTGCTCAAACACAGTATCTTCGGCGACAGTACCGCTCAGATTGAATATATGATCCGAGTGTTTGACAATCCGTGGCTTCGGCGGTAACTCAGTGTTCAGATACAACAAACAATATTTGCCGCGAAAGCCGTCGTCGTAGTCGTCTTTGACGACCTCTATGTCCGTGCATTCGCCGACGTTCCCAAAGCTGGTGACTGTGCCCTCGAGGAGGCCGACCGGAACCCTTCCCATCGCGTCGACGACTGCGATATTGCAATTCGTATTGATTTGAATAAAATAGTCATTTGAGTGGAAATGGGTTTACATTTCACGGCCCAAGTCTTCTGCTTTCTCGCGCTCAGCACCGCTCGAAACAGACTTCCCGTACACTCGTGGCTGATGTTGAGCGCCGTGTTCTGGTACTTCACCACATACGGCAACAGCCGATCCCACACGTTGTCCATTACGTCGCTGGTCATCTTTGACCAACTCACCAAGATGTTCTCGTCCTCTTCTGCGGTTCACAATCATTAGTTTTGTCAATCAAAAACAAGCAAAATTTGAATTGCCCCAGTTAATTATACTGTCTAATTTAAACTATTTGTTAGTTTACACAGATAAAGCGCGTAATAGCTTTTAGAATGTTGTAATTTTATTCTTGTTATGAATTAAAATAGATTAAAGTCTTATTAGAAAGTTCTGATTAATTAGCAAAGTTTTAATTGCTTGTACTGTATAAGGAATATGTGTAATTACTAATTAGTTTATTACGTATAATTAAGCATGAGTATTAAATGTAAAGTATGAGAAAGATTAACCAATGGAGACGTTATTCGTGATAATATGCGACAATTCATCGCTCATAGCATTGATGAGTTCGGGACTTATGGTCACTTCAGTCGACTCCTCGATATCGATCTCAAAGCTATTCGTTTCGAATGTCGTTTCATCGCATTTCACACTTGATTTGGCGATTAAAACTAAAAATGTAATGTTTAGACAGAATAGACAGAATAAATATCGACTTTGCGTAGACATGACACTACAGTCACAGTAGGAATTGCAGAGATTGTGTGTTTCACTGTTGAGATCACATCAAACATCGATTGAGTTATATAATTGAATTGCGATTTCCGATGCACTCACTCTCCGATGCAAATGATGTTGATTTTGGAGATGCATTCAAACGATGAAATTTTTTTTACCTTTTATTCAATAGTAGTATTCAAATTAGCCAAACAATAGATTTTGTTTTGAAGTAGAAATATACTGTGTGCAGTATGGTAAATTGCTTCTGGGCTACTACTACATGTGCCTCTCGATTGTTTGATAGCTAATTAATGATTTATGTGTAATCTTCGCGTAATCTTGAGCTGAATTTTATTGCCTCTATTGGTCGGCAAACAAATTAATTGTCGGAATAATACAAACAAACATTCGCTAATCTATCTATCCTTCAAACCCGTATTTATGCTTGCCACATTTTGCGCCGTTAAAGCATAATATTGATTTTTGTTTTGTAATTCCCGAGATGAAGCGAAAAAACAAAAACAAAACTATTGTTTACTTTTAATTTGGTTTTTATTGTTTTTAACTGAAAAATGCTTTTTATGTGTAAATGAAGTTTCGCTATTAAAGTGTTGAAAAAACTATACAGTATGTTTATTTTCGCCGGCGAAGAAAAACGCGATCTTATCCTTAAGAAACACAATTCACTCAACGCTTATGAGGATAGCCTAATAAAGCCGAGGATTTGCGCGAAACTGAACTCATCCTTAATTGCATTGCATTTCCTTTTAGTCTTAATAGCCTAACAATAGCCAAGAATTCCATTTCGTATAATCAAAACGCAGCGAAAGCCTTGAATTTGTTATTTTATTACTCGAAATAATTATTGCCTTTCATTTTCAAATCTCAATATTTAGTTTCTCAACCGTATAAAAGTGTGAAGTTTTTTAGAGGAAATGTTAATTGAATGCTTTTTTATCATGCAATTATTTATAGTTTAATTAAATTATTTTAATCTCACTTATAGTTAATAAATTTATATTTTTATCTTATTATTAGATAGAGTAGAAGTAAATTGCTAAATTAAGCAATCTAGCTTTAAAATATTATTAATATTATTTTTAAAATTAAATTAAAATAATTAATTTAATTAGATTGAAATTAAAATGGCATAAAATACTGCAAAGATCTAATATAGAAAATCTATTTGTAAACAGAAATTTCTTAATTATATTGCTAATTGAATAACAAGTACTTCTAATATTATTTGCACTTTTATACGATTATTTAATTAAGTATTTGAGCATGCCACTTTTTAACTTACTGCAAATGACTAATTTAACTTAGAGCTATTTATTTTATTACAAAATCCAACTGTACGTACGTTTGCCTGATTTTGGCATTGAAATCAATAATGTTGCTTTCAATTACATAATACTGTATATCGTATTTTAACATGAAATAGTGCCATACACAGATAATAAGATTTGTTCAAATATGTTTCTAATTGGTTATTATAAAATCCTAACAATTGTTTATATTTGACTGAAAAGTTTTGTCATTTTAAAATTTGTTTATTCTAAACACTATTGATTTTTGAGCAAATTTAAATTTGCAAAGCCTAATTCTGACCTAAAATAGAGTTTTCTTGGTTAACCAATTGATGTTCAAACAAAATTTATTCTGCTCAAGTTTATTTGTTTAGCTCGAAAAACAAAAGTATGTTTTGGTTTGTCTTTGAGATAAGAATTTTGAAATTGACTTAAGTTAAGAAATATAAATTCCTTTCTTATATTGTCCTGTATATTTAATTATTTTTTATTTAGTAGCATGCATTATCCAGCATTAAAGTTAGACATTTATTATATTAAACATTTATTTACAGTACTTACATTATTTACATGCTACTTATATTCTTATAAATATATTTAGTTTAGTACACCTTATGGACAACAGAATGTCTTTTTATGTTAATGTCTAACCGTATGAATACAAATGCAAATAATGTTTGACACCGACTGCAACAACTGCTTCGATTCAGTTAATTATGCATGTTTATGCTGCATTCTAATTTTACTTGGTGACAATTTGGAAGCAAAAAACAAAAAAATGTTTTAATTAAGAATATATATAGAAATGGGTAAACGTTTATTCATACTTTTGAGATAAATTTTTGTTTAAAAGTTGATCTATAATTTATATTATTACAATAAATTTCAAAGCTAAAAATTAATGCCATGTTTAATTTAAAATTGCATTTGATAAATTAATTTTGCTAATTTTACCTAAAGAAAAATTTAATTTTGCACAGCATATTTGCTTTAATTGAACAAATATTAGCATAAATGTTAGCTTAAGGCAAACCATTTTTTATACTGTGTTAACATAATAGCTTACAAATGCGTTGAGTTTATTGTCTGACAATATTTTAATTAAATTTTGACTTTGATTTAAAAAAACATTTTTGACTTACCTGGATAATTAAATTCTAATTTAATTAATCTGTTATAGAGTTTGCTGTATTGGTAATTTACTGTATATGCATTCTAGTTTAAGTATGTATTTTGGATATTAATAAATAATTTTTTAATGCAATATAAATAAATAAACATTTTTGGACATAATTATCGCAACGCAAAGGAAATTAATACAAATTAATAACTCGTGAATGGATTAACGCAACACTCGAATCGAGTTTATCTATGAATTCGTTTCCGAAATTAAATATTCAAATCAGAAAATACACAAAAGTTTTCGATAAAATCTGTCAAATGTAGAGTTGAACCAAAAATCGGAGAATGACTGGAAAATAAATTACTAACTGTGTAAAATTCAAGCAGTGAAAAAATCAATTTTGATTGAAAAGATTAGTTTTAATATAAAAATTTAGTTTGAGAAACAATCTTATTGAATTTTAGTCAGAGATAAAAGCTAGATATTTTAATCAAAAAACATTTTTATTTAAAAGATAAAAATTGTTAATTTATATACAAAATGCGAATAAAAAAACGAAACAATTGTTTTGATGCGAAAGGATATGAATGTCGGAGAGAGTGTTGGCGAGGGCTGTGATGGAGGCTGTGATGAGGCGCCGGAGTATGAAAGCCGGGATCAAGTGATGGGCTTATGGTCTAACTCGTCGAATGAGTGCACTTTAGCTGCAGTCAAATATGTGTTGTGCAGATCGGATGCACTGACGATATTGAACTGGCATGTTGAATTGTAAAGATCGTATGCGGAGCTCGCGTTCAATACCGTACTCGAAGTGATGACACGGTTTATGTCGAACTCTTGGCTCAACTCACTGTTCGTCTCATTCAAATGGCTGGCGTCGGCGGCGCCGGTGCCGGCCGTCGGCGCCGACGACTGGCTCTGCGTCGGCTCGAGATAGTAGACGAGAAATCCCGTTACGACTAATGCGAATGAAATGAAGTAAAGCCAATGAAATTTGAACCGAAATAAGTAGATTCCGAAGACGAGTGCATAGAAGTCCGACGACAGCATCGAGATGTTGACCGCCGACGCGGTGCTCAGCTGCAGCACTAATGGCATTGTTATATACACTAAGAGCAGGCACATTGAAAAGCCGATCACCATGCTTATTTCTATCCACTTCTCCACGTTGATCACCGACGCTAATTCGTGTCGTTCCAGCAAGTACCTTTTTGCGGGTCGTAGGCAATCGGATTACAGTATATGCGAAATGCGTATTCAAATTGTTTATGCATGCATGTTTTTTATATTATTTATATTAAATGTACATTAGCGTTTTTTAAATCAAAATTTTTAAAGCGATTTTTTGCTGTTGTTGTTGGAAATATTTATACATTTAGAATATTATTTACAAAACTGCATTGTATAATTTATTGCTATTTTGCGATAAAAATGCAAAATTCTCTACTCGTTCTCAACATTTGATTTATAAGAGTTTGGAATAATATTTATAGAAAATGAAGCGAAAAGAGAAAAAGTTTTCGTTTTTTTTTTTGATAATCAAATTATGCTTACAATTGAATTCCATTAATAATAGTACCGAAGAGTCCAATCATTCCGAGAAATTCGACAATACTATAGCATTTGACGCAATACTCTTCCGAGATATTCGAAATGGCATAAAGAGCTGCGCCTAATAGGCACAGCATATCGCCCAGAAATCTATTCTTGGCTAAAAAGCGAATTATTTGAATGGAGAGAAGAAAAAGAGCATGATAATTCAATTATTAAATATATCGAACGCTTTCTTTTGCTTAATATCTTAAATGAGAGGAATTAAGAGTCGAATCGGAATCGAAACGACATTTTTGTCGGAACTAAAGCTAAACGACTCTTACGAGTAGTGGAGGAGATTCGGGTGCAATGAATGGGTGCTATAAACGGGTGCCGGGAATGGGTGCTAGGAATGGGCGCTGGGAATGGCAGCGGAATTTGAGTACCGAAACGGCTATTTACGTATCATATCAGCGCTAATATCTTCGATGTCGGCCCAGACGAGACATCCGACACCCATTAAGGCAATACAAGAGCCGAGTATATGGAGTAAACCGAAGCGAACTTTGATGAAGAGCCACGACAGGGCTAATACTGTCGGCAGTTGTATGCAGTCTAAGAGCTGTTCCCGAAATACACAAATCGATGAGAAATCAAATTAGAGATAAAAAGACGACAATTGAAAGCCAATGCGAAGAGTGCTGAGAGAGAGGAGAGATAGCGAAGATGCGCGGAGAGAGAGAGAGAGAGAGAGAGAGAGAGAGAGAGAGAGAGAGAGAGAGAGAGCAGGAGGGCAGGGAGAAAGGGCAGAGAGAGGGCAGAGAGGAAATGGTGACACAAATGAAATTATAAAAGGCTTATGAAATGGGTTTTAATGAGAAGAGCGAACGACGACTACATTGACTACATTGTACTCAACGCTCGAAGATCTTTAGGCTCTAAACATATTAATAATTGCGCTGACATTGCACTGAATAATCGATCAAAACTCTTATTATAACTTAATTTCACTGTACGTCAGAACATTGAAAGCCCTTTGAATGCATTAAATTAAGCAAATTGTTTATAATGCAAGTTTTATTGATTGGTTAATTATTCAATTGTTTTCTAATTTTATTTTGTTTTTAGTATATTGTTTAGAATGTTAGATGATTTATTCGACTGGCGTAATTGAAAAGCATAAAAATTGCAGCTAGATAAATTATATAAGACTTTTGGAAAATAATTATATATTGTCTACAAAATACAGTGTAAGCGATATATTAGAGCTATTATTGGTTTCGCAACGCATCGTGTGTTGCGGTTCGCGCACTGACAGCGCAATCGGGCGCCGGCAGAGACTGACTACTCACTTGAATGCTGGTGATCGGCGTGAACTGGAATGCCTTCACCAGAATATAGTTGGCCTCGACGTCGACCACCGAGAGCGCGAAGTACTTCCAACCGCGCACTCGGATCACATAAAACAGGCCTTTATTGGTCGGTTTGAACGCCAGCCAAGTCGTGAAGATTACACACAATAGACAATACGTTAGGAAACTCTGGGCTATAATCACGAGAATAAAGACCAGAATGAGAGCCAGAATGAGAACCAGAATAAGAACCAAAATGAGAGCAGAGATCGCATTTCGCATTCGTTTCAATCAAACGATAAAAAGCAGTTTAAGTGATGAAGACTTTTGTCGGCATCCGAACCAATCAATTCGATGGCTTTGAGCGAAACTTAACTTCAATTTGAATTCAACGAAAATTATTTTATAAAAAGCTTTTTTATACATAAAATCTTAAATATATTACTTCTTTCTTATCCTTTATATTGTAGTTAAAAAATGATTGCAATAATAGAATATTATTAAACATTTATATTAAAAATACAGGCTAAACTAGTATACTGTAAAAAGCGCATTAGCATGCCTAAATTAGTAGCTCGGGTTAGAACAATGACTGGAAAAAGTGAATTAATCGACAAAATTATGCCGTCTTTTGCACGTACTTATGAATTAGATTAGACTGAATAATTTAAGGCACTTTCTCTTCTGCTCTCTCTCTCTCTCTCTCTCTCTCTCTCTCTCTCTCTCTCTCTCGCTCTCTCTCTCCCGCTATCTGTCTATCTCTAGAGAAAAGTGATGTGAATCGGGGGTACGAGTGGTCGGGTTCGGGCGAAGCGCTAACGTATTAGTCTTGTCATGACTTACGAAGACGTCAAGCATTAAATTGAAAATAATTTATAATTGTTGTAAACTTTGCTGAAGTCTTAAAGTTTTTTCTGATTTAGTTTTGCTTTATTAGAGA
>JAQIXC010001143.1:0-16522 GCA_034697605.1 Metabelba pulverosa
TCTTTTGGATATAAATAGATATTCAGATACGGACTGATCGGATGGAAGCGATTGTTCTCGAGTTGTGGACAGCCGTTCGATACGAACTTTTCATTTGTACTATCGTGAATATTCCTAAATAGCTTGTTGTATTCATTGCTAAACTTTTGCCATTCTCGTTTATCGCCATTTAACGGTAATCCTTTATGAAAGATTATCAGTACAAAATTAGCTTTAAAATTTTTCATACATTTAGTTTATAATTTTAGTATAATATGAACTTCATTTAATTTAATAATTAATAATTTTATGCAAATTAAGCTTATATGTATCATTTAATACTTTATAAATTTTATACACTTCACATTGTATATGTTATATTTTTAGACTGTTTATCTGTGGTAAAATATTATTTTCAACATAATATATACTGTATAACCTATTCTTAATCTATTAATATTAATATATTATTGTAATCTGTATATTTTAATTTCCAGTTTTACATAAGTTATCAAAATTTTCATTGTATAATTATAGTCAATTTTAACATCGTAATATTTTAAAATACTTTATTAAAAAAAATTGTTAATAAAATACATATTTTTATAGCTATTATTTATGTAATAAAATCAAAAAGTGAATTTATTTTCTAAAATTAAGCTAGAACAATTGAATATGCAAAATTCACTAACCAGAATGCGCGGGTGGTATGCGCTCGTCACGCCAGGCCGCGTGCGGCGCCGCCGAAAACAGCCAAACCCAGGGTATGGTCGGGCCGTTTAATGTCGGCGATCCGATGTAGTTATCCGTAACGACCAGATCGGGTCTCACCGAAGCGTTGATGTCTTTGTACTGTTGGTCGCGACTCTCGTTATCCGCTACACTTTTGGCGAGAGCGCCGACATAGAACTTCTCGGCCACCACTATCGGCGGCTCCGACATACAACCACATACTTTCGCCATATATAGTGGCCAGAACTCGTCGTCGCCGTCCTCGGCCAGTCCGTGTATCTCCTCCTCGAACCCAAACGGCGCTATCGATAGCAAACACAACGCGATGTCCGCGCGCTCTTAGCTCTCCGGCCAACCCGTGACACGCGTTTATGTGACCCCAACCGTCGAGTGGTGTAGATAATATTGTTAGTTTATTCGCCGACATTTTTGTTTAATAAATTATGAATTTAAATAAAATATCAAACACTTTTCTGAAAATATGCGTATTACTATTAGCTTTATTAATATAAAGTACTCAATATACGTATTATATAGCATATCTGATTTTATGTATATATGTTTGTTCAAATAACAGACAGATTTATTTATAAACTCACAAGATAAAAGTCTGTTTTGTGATAACATATAATGTTGTAGCATTCAGTCATTTAGCAATATTAAATTTATCATGCAAAAATCTGCCAGATATTGTATTTATGCAAACATGGAATAATGATAAATTTCATATTAACAAAAATTTGTAGAGTTTTGGTATTTTGATCTAAGATCGTGCCCGGATAATTATTTAAATATATTATCTGTATTTTAAATAAAAACGATTTTGTTACATTCGCTGTCGTTATACAGTTATAAAAATATATAATTATTTATAAATTATAACTACTATTTAACAATGTATAATTATTTATTCACAAAAATCATAAAACATAATTATGAAAAAAAAGCTAAATAAATTTAATTTGTTTGATAGTCCAACTATATAATATTAAAATTACTATTGTTATGTATAGAAAATTAAAATGTATTTCTACATCTTATTTATAAACAACATTCGCATATAGTAATACATTTTCTTAAAAAGTAAGATGTTTCCAATTAAATTAGTATGTATATTTTGAATTAATAACTTAATCATTATCAATAATTTTCAACAGAACATATTTACATTAAAAACGATTAGATAGACATCCATTTAGTACTTTATATATAATTGATTGAAACCATTACGTACTAGACATATCAATTAAGACATAAATTCGTTCATTAATTAATTGACAAGTTTAAAAACTAAACAACTTTAAAACAACACAATTTTAACACAGATGTTTTCATTTATCTAACAATTTAATTTTAAAAATTACAATATAATATATTGCAATTCTTAAGAATATTTATGGCATAAACGTCCAAATATCTTAAACTATGCAATGTAAGAAATTAACTATAAAAGTGAGTAGTTTACTTTTAAAGTTACCTCATACTTGTCATACGTATACACAAATTATTTCGGTAAGATCAAATATAACTAAATCGAACATTGTTACATATAATAATGTTAATTCTAGTAGATTTAAGCCGAATAATGTAAATTATGGATTAACACTATTTGATTTAACACAATTTAACTTAAATCTATATACAGATAAACCTCCGTAATTTCACACTGTATATTTTCACAACCTCTATATTTTCACCTAAAACCTCTGAACGAACTTGGGACCTATGTGCTAATTTCACAATTCTATATTTTCAATTTCACACACATATTACAAATCAAACCATACAAAATGTGTGTGTATAATTTCACATTTAGCTTTTATTTGTAAATTTTGCCTAAAATTATATGAAAAGTAAAATTTTTTAAAATGTTTTAGAAATTACATGTTAATAATATTTAAGATATAGTTCTAATAAATAGATTTGATGTGTTAGAATCAGGAAAACTATAATTAGAATAAATATAATTTTTCATAAATTTCAGATTATTGTTACAAGCATATTAAAATTACATTATATCTATTATTGTACAATATTCCAACAATCAGGCATTCATTTAATACTATTTCAATTATTTGTACCTTATTTTTATAAAAATAGTTAATTATTAAAATTTTTATACCCTGTATATTTTCACATTCTATATTTTCACACAACCAAGATCACGGTCCCAACTGTGTGAAAATATACAGGTTTATCTGTAATATAATAACTGAAATTATAAACTTTATAACTTTTGTGCAGCTTAAAAATTCCAATTGCATATTTTGTATCAGACTGAAAGTTATATTATAAACTGTAACATAATTAATTATATATTATAAAATTATACTAATATTTTTAAAGATTAAATTATTGAGTGAAAACGATGAAGAGATTGTTATTTATATTTTATTTATTCAATGAAACAATGCATGCTAATTACAAATTAAATTATATAATTTTATTTAATAAATTAAAACCTGTAATAATTATTTATCTTATATAAAATGAATTAACTTAATTTAGTATTAGTATAATATTATCTCACAACCTTTTATTACATTTTTTTATTAATTATTATTATAATTTTGTTAACATTACATAGCTATATTTTAATTTGATATAATGCAAACTAATTCACTATAAACCCAACTCATTTTATTTTTTCACTAATAGTATTATTTTACTTTTTACGTTAAGATAATAATAATATTAAGAAAAATTTCACTGCAAAACTAATTTTCAGAAAATTACAATTTATATTTATCTTAAGCTAGATTATTTTAAAACTAATTAAATGTAAAATATTTTATAATTTCAAACATATTAATAGAAAAAATATCGTCGGTAAGCATTCTATCAAAAGCTCATTATCTGATATAAAGTAGAAATTAATTTATTATTATTGAATCAATTTACAGTTTAATTTGATATTAAATCTACTTGATACACTAATTAGCACGATTAATATGTAGCTAATTGTCTATCCGCTGTATAAAAGTAAGTTAATATATCTTTATATTATTATTTAATAGAAACATGTTTTATACTAAAATATTTATAATGATTTATTTATCAATTCGATATAAACACTCAATCATTGTTAAATAGCACACATTTTAACTAGTTTTAAAAAATGCATAGCACTTTGCAAATTGGTGTTAAATAATCAAAATTTTTCTTTGATATTCTCAGTTAAGAATTGATATACAAAATATTTATTAAAAAATCTAAATCACCATAATAGATTTATTTCCAAAGCCTTTATTTCGAATGTGCAATATATAGTTAAAATAGCAATATACATATTTATTAAAAAAGTTTGTGATCTCTCTTCAAATAATATTATTTAAAAATAAAAATATATTTTAATTAGTATTTTAAACAAAATAACAGTTTTCCGCAAATTATACTGTATTAATTAATGTCATTATATTAATAATAAATTAAATTAAAAATTTACATAAATAATATTTAATCCAAATATAATTTGTAAAATATTTATTTCATTTTCTATTATTAAAATAAATTACATTATATTAACAAAAATTGTATAATAATAATTTTTTTAATTTATAATATTAGCTAAAATTTTTTACATTTAATATTATAGTTTTTATATAAAATAATTATTAGAAACTGTATAGATACAGTGTATTCCTAGTGTTAGATAATTAGAATTTTTTATTTTCTAATCTGGGTTAAGAGTCTAAATAATAAAATTTATTTTAAAAATGTAAACCACCTTAATAAAATTACTATTAAAACATATTTTTTCTGATTTGCAATATTTAGTTATTTAAAATAATTTTTTTTAGAATATAACAATATGCATATTTATAAACATAACACTTGTCCATTATTCAATTAATAATATTTAAATGTAAAAATTTATTTTAAATTAGTATTTGAAACAAAACCTCATTTTAGAACAAATTGTATTTTATTAATAACTAGTTTACTAAATAACAAAATTTAATGTAACATAATTCAAATAAAACAATAAACTCAATTAAATAATTGTACAAGTAATATATTATTTCTTATGTACAAATAGTAATTTTGAAAAAATAAGTAAAAATATTTTTATATTATAATAATATGGATGTAAAAACAATCAGTTATCTATTTAAGTATTTAATAAATATTAAAATATATTTTTATGACAAATATTATAGTTTATAAACATCCGTTCGTCACAATTAAACGTCTATAAAATAATTAATTATAGATTCATAAATTTTTACTAATAAACATTGCGGTCTACCTGTTTTATATATTTCATAAAATGAATAAATAATAATTATATATTTTATGTAAACTAAATAAATTAACCCATTGATTAAGTAATAATTTAATAATATTTCTTTACAAATTTTATATTGTATTGTTAATTTTTGTTATAGTTGTCTTAATATTACACAGCCAATTTGTATTGAATTGACCAATTGATAACAAATTTATTATAAATAATTAAAATTTTAAACATAAACTGTATTATATTAACATTATAAAAATTTTATGAATGAGATACCTCTTTATTTGTCGTATAGAGTAAATTCAATGCGGTACAATTTTGTTAGCTTATACTATAAAACTGTTTTTAAATAATTATTTAGTAACAAGAATCAATCAAACAACAGTAATTTATAATTGCTGTAAAGATAAACTAAAATTCTAATAGTTAAAGTTAAAAGCTGTATTAATATTTGATTATTAAATCTATTAATATATAATAAACAAAATTAATTATTTATTCTACATTGATGATTCTACAAAATTAAATAATTTTATTGTTTTACACTGTATTACTGTTTTGATATTTGAATTTTATATTAATAAAAGTTTTACACATTTAAAAAGTATTAAATCTAATTACCAATTGCCAATCTAATTACCTAAGTATTAATCTAATTAAAAAAACACTCCAAAAATTATAAATATTTGATTAAAATATGTTTAATATTTCTATATACAGTTTTGGACATACCTATCAGGCTTTTTGTATTTCCAATAATTTGAACATGCTTATATATTTTTTAATTTTTCTAAAGGTAATTCATTCATAATCGTTTGTAATTTTTAAAACTGAAAAAAATTCTAAAAAATGTTATTTGGTTTTTATTTTACATAGCCTCAATATCAAAATTTGTGTTTTAGAACTTATAAAATGTTTTATTTAACTTTATACCTATTCTTTAAAACTGGTAATTTGTAATATAAAATTAATATTTTAACTTTGAAAATAATTAATATTTTCAGTTTTTAAAAATCACATAAAATAAATAAATACATTTTATTTGTAAAGCACAAAAAACATGCTTTTATCATGTACTATTATGCAAACCTTTGTTAACTTTGAGGCTATGTATAATAAAAACCAAGTAACATTTTATCAAAATTATTTCATTTTTAAAAATTACAAACGATTATAAATAAATTAGCCTTTGAGAAATAAAAAAATATCTAACCATGTTTAAATTATTGGAGATACAAAAAGCCTGGTAATAATGTCCAAAACTGTATGTTTCATAAAATAAAAGCATGCATTTATATTCTGATATAGTTCGACCACGTAAATAAATTACGTCAGACCACGTGAGGCGCCGCCGAGAACAGCCAAACCCAGGGTATTATCGGGCCGTTCAATGTCGGCGATCCGATGTAGTTATCCGTAACGATCAGATCGGGTCTCACCGAAGCGAAGATGACTTTTATTTTTGATAGCGCGCCGACATATAACTCCTCGGTCACCACTACCGGCGGCTTTGATATGCAATCGCATATTTGAACACTGTATATTAGCAAGAACTTTTAATCGCTGCCGTTTGGCAGGTCATGTATCTCCTTCTCGAACCTGTACTAATTTATAAACAAATTTTATTAACTCAATTTAATAATTGTAAAAATAATTTATTTTACAAGTTAAAATAAAGTTTTAAAAATATAATGTAATTGCATTTTAATTCATCAGAGTACTGTAGCCCAAGTAATTAATTAAATTATTCTGTATATATTATATTTGATTTAATGATAATAATTACAGTTCTTAAAACTTATATGTGTAAAATTGTAATTTTTAACTAGTAATTTTAAAATAATTTATTACTTTAATTAATAGGATCTAGCATGTGGCCAATTAATTAATTTAATTATTTGGTATATATTATATTTGTTTTAATGATAAATATTACAGTTTTATAACATATTAGTAGAACATTTTACATAATAAATGTATTAATAACTAGTTATCAAACAAGTTTCCAAATCAAATTGAGATATTATTTGCAAAAATAAATTCCGCCATTGGTATCACCGTAAATAAAATTAAAACAAAGTAATTATAATAAACTAAACAATAATTAAATTGCATTGTTTATTGTAACCGCAAAGATATGTTTTACTAAATAAATTGCTTTCAAACGGAGAATCCGATTTTATATTTATTTTATTTCGATTCGTTTGTATAAACTTAAAAACTAATAAAAAATAAATATTAAATTTATTCAAAATAATACAATTAATTTAACATGTTATTATACTATAATTAAATAATTATTAAATTATTAATTAAACAAACAATATATATATATTTATACATTAGTATACATTTATATAAAATAGTGCATATTATTTACAAATTAATGTACATTTCACTAATTTATTTTTATTTAAAAACTAACCGAAAATTTGCTTAAATATTATAATCTCATATTTTATGAAATAAAAATATAATTTGAATAAATTTGATAATTGATTACCAAAATAACCTAATTTATTGGTATTCCTTAACAAAATAATTGTTTTTCTAAATAATATTATAGTTTAATAAATATCAATAGATATCATAATTTGCTTAAATATTAAAATATTATATATTATAAATTAAATATATAAATTGAATAAATTTGCCAATTGATTATACAAATAACTTAATTTATTAATATTGTTTAAAAAAATATTGTTTTATTAAATAATATTATTTTTATTTAATATTAAAAGCATATTTTTTGATTATTTTATGAAAAGTAAACTAATTCATTATAAATAACTATAATTTATATTTTTTCTAGTATAAACTGTAATAAATTAACCAGATAAAAACCAGATATAAATAAAATTATTTGTTAGATTAATAGAATTTATTTTAACGCCGGTAATTTTTTCCGCCTTACAATAGCTTATATATGAAACTATAAATTGATTAAATTTTGTGTAGTTTAAAAATTCTAGTTGTATATTTTATATTCGACTAAACATTTTATTATAAACCGTAAATTAATTAATGATATATTTTAAAAATGCACAGATATATTTATACAATTAATTTTGGATATAAAATCAAACTATCAATATAGTTTTAAATATTTTACAAAATCAAATAATAATATTTATTTTATGAACACGAATTAAATTTACTTATTGATTAAATAATTAGCTTAATTTATTAATATTGTTCCAGAGAATTTATATTTTTTATTAATTATTATTATATAACTTTTTAAACAATATTATAACGTTTTTCTATTTATTTGATCAACTCTAAATTAATTTACTATAAACTATCATAATTTCAATTTTTTAAATACAATATAAACTGTATTATATTAACACCATAAAATTCTTACAATAGGTGCAAACTTTTTATTTTTGTATGAATTATCAACGATAGAGACTAAATTTTGTCAGCTCATACTATAAAAACTCTTATTACATGCGTGTTTTATAATAGCAAATATTTTCAAATACTAATTAATAAATTATTTTAAATTATGACAATTATAGTTTAGATTGAAAACTGTATTAAGTTATTTATAATTATTAAGTTTATATAAAAATATATATAATCTATTATAACAATATAATTCAACCCGTCTTATTTTGTTGGGTTGAATTGTTTTGAACTTGGGTTGAACACTGTATAATTATTTTTATATTTAAAATTTTAATTAATAAAAATAATAAATAATATTTAATTATATTTACAAAAGTTTATTATTTAGATAATAAATGTTGCATGTTATTAAAGAATTACATTGATTATTGTATAGCTATTTGTTCGACGAGGTCTGCGACGCGTTTCTTATCGTCGGTATTGCGTATTCTTTGGCCGATAGCGGCCATCCGTTCGGCTAAAGCCGTGTCCGACACCAGTCTATCGACAGCCGACAGTAACTCATTTTCGGTGCAGTGAAACGATCTGATTAGTGAACTGCATTTAGATAGTGTGCTCGGTCCTTATAATGTAGGATTTTACAATTAAAATCCTCACTATATTCATTTAGACTTAATAAATTATAACTAAAATAAATAATTCAATTAATTATAAACAGATTTTAAAATAGATTTTTAAATTGTTTCCCAACGTAGCCAGCTTTATAATGCTTTATTTTAAATTATTGATATGTTTATAATATATAAAATATATTAATTCTAATAACAGTGTTAAATGTAATTATACCAGTTTAAATTAATTGCATTATTTATGATTTTATTATAATTCAATTCAATTATTAAAAAAAATAATCACAAATTAAATTGTTAACATAATAGTATAATAGATAGATATTGCTAAAATACTGAGAAGTAAGTAAAATCTGCCAAATTTACTAAAAATAAATAGATAAAATTTCAATTGTGCTTTTTTTTAACCAGTATTTTTTTTTAATTAGTTAGCGGCTTTAGTAAGTTATCAAAATTTTACATGAAATAATTATTATTTAAGTTTATAATAAACATTCTAAAAATTTTAAATATGCAGGCGGGCTATTACCCCAATAATTTATGTAATTATTGAGTGTAAATAAAATAAGCTTTAATGACAAAGATAACAGTTTTTTTTTAAATGTTCTTATTTAATAGCTGTGTTCGAAAAGGTCTGGGGCGTTTTTATATAAAACTATTATCAGAAACTGTATAGATGCATACAGAGACTGTATGTATAACTGTATTTCGTGGTGTTAGTTAATCCGAATTTGTCATTTTCTATTCTAGATTAACATCGCCTACTCAGTAAAATTTATTTTAAATAATTTAAAACACCGTGATAAAATTACTACTAAAACGTATTTTCCAGATTTGTACTATTTAATTATTTATATTAACTTTTTTATTCTAGAATATAGCAATATGCATATTATAGCACTTGCCAATTATTCAATTAATAATATTTAAATATAAAAATTTATTATGAAATAGTATTTGAAACATTTTTCCACAAATTATATTTTATTAATAACTAGTTTAGCAAACAATAAAAATTAATGTAACATAATTAAAATAAATGTTATAAAATCAAAGTTAATAAATTAGTAATTACACATTAAATTACACATTCAAAATTTTCTACATACAATTTTTATGTGGAATTATGTCTAGAATCAAATGAGCATGGTCAATAAACTCAATGAAATATTGTGCAAGTAATATATTATTCGTCATGTACAAATAGCAATTTTTAAAAAATAAGTAAATATATTTTTATGGTATAATAATACTCGCGAATGGACATCAATTAATTTAGTTAAGTATTACGTACATATTAAAATATATTTTTATGACAAATATAGTTTATAAACATCCGTTCGTCACAATTAAAAGTCAATAAAATAATTAATTATATATTCATAAATTTTTCTTTATAAACATCGCGCTCTACCTGTTTTTTAAAAATAATTTATAAAATAAATTAATTATTATTATATATTATATGTAAACTTAATAAATTAAAACATTGTACAAGTAAATAATTTAATAATATTGCTTAACAAATTTTATATTGTATTGTTAATTTTTGTCATAGTTGTTATAATATTACACATCTAATTTGTAAGTAATTGATCAATTGTTAGCTAGTTTATTATAAATAATTTAAATTTTTAAATATAAACTGTATTATATTAACATTAATAAATTTTGATAAATGACAAACCTCTTTATTTATCTTATGGAATACAGGACATCGCAGATACATTTTGCTAGTTTATACTCTAAAACTCTTATTAATCAATTATTTAGTAACAAGAATTATTCAAACAACAGTAATTTATAATTACTGTAAAGATAAACTAAAATGCTAATAGCTAAAGTTAAAAACTGTATTAATATTTGATTATTAAATCGATATATTAAATAAAATTAACTATTTATTTAATCTAGATAATTCTTCTAATCTCAATAATTTTACTGTTTCACATTGTATAACTGTTTTGATATTTGAATTAATATTAATAAAATTAATCTTGCACATTCAAAAAGTATTTAATAAAATGTAATAGATATAATATACAATCAATTTTTTGTTCTCATTATAAACTGTATTAAATTAGACACGATTAAATGCGCACAATTAGAAAAACAATTTATTTATATTTCGGATAACGTTTCATCGACTATAACTTTTTATCTCGTTGTTTTTACCTCATAATTTTTTGTAAAATTTATTTAATTTATTTCTTATTATTGAAACTTTATATTCAGTAACATTTAACTTTTTATAATTGCATTAATAACAGTTTTAAAAATTTCTTAATTATTTTGTAGCTATTTGTTCGACGAGATCTGCAACGCGTTTCTTATCGTCGGTATTGCGTATTCTTTGGCCGATAGCGGCCATCCGTTCGGCTAAAGCCGTGTCCGACACCAGTCTATCGACAGCCGACAGTAACTCACTTTCGGTGCAGTGAAACGGATTGACTCGTAATCCGAGACCCGTTTCCCCTACTCTCTGCGCGTTGTCTAACTGATCTGATGAGTGTTTTGGTTAACTCGGTTATTTAATATGCTTGGATTTCACCATAAACATTCCGAGCAAATTCATGCAAAGAAAACCAATTAGAACTTAAGTAAATAATTTAATTAAGTATTAAAATCAAAATCAAAAATGTATTATGAATAAACTACCGAAATAGCCAGTGCCACAAATCATAATTTTAATTTATATATATATATCTATTATCTAAATAAAATGTAATTACAGTTTTAAATATAAATTCTTCAGTTAAAATCTTATTATTATGTAATATACTATTAAAATTAATATAAAGATTATAAAGATACGTAATAATTAGATAGTTATCATAATAATTTTGTGTCGTAAATCCTTATTAGCTAATTAAATTTTTTTAACACTATTAGAAACATATGGATATGATTTGCATTATCTTCTCACAGGCGACGCATCTCCTTCTCGAACCTGTACATTCTATTTTCTTCTCGAAGCTCTAACATAATAAGCATGTTTGATTAATTCAAATAAATAATTTATAAAATTGTTTAATTTACAAGTTAATAAATAGTTTTAAAAAATAATGTAAATATATTATAATTCGACAGTCCATTCATTCCCAAGTATTTAATTTAACTATTCTGTATATATCATGATTGATTTGATAATACAAATTATAGTTTTTAACACTAATATATGTGAATATGTAATTCTCAACTAGTAATGTAAAAATAATTTATTACTTTAATTAAGGGTGCAACTATTAATCAAGTAATTAATTTAATTATGATGTATATATTATATTTGTTATAATGACAAATATTACAGTTTTAACGCTTTAGTAAAACTTTTAAATATAATAATATGCATTAATAACTAGTTATCAGACCTGCTTTCCAAATCGAATTGCGATATTTTTAGCAAGAAATTTACCATCTTACCTTGAACAAAGTTATAAAAATTAACTATAATAATCTAAACAATAATTAAATTGCATTGTTTTTCATAACCGCAAAGATACATGATGTTTTAATAAATAAATTGCTTTCAACAGTAGAATCAGATTTTTTTTCTGATTTGTTTGAATAAACTTAATAACTAATACAAAATAATAATTAAATTTATTAAAAATAATACAAATAATTTAACACGTTGTTATATTATAATTACAAAGAAATTAATTATTTAATTTAAACATTATATTTATTACTAAATCATGATAAAAGGTAATAATTGATATTTTTTTGTGTTAATTGCTTTTATGCAATTTAAATAGTTTTGCATTATAAGTTCTCACTGCTTATTTATAATTAACTTGTTTTACAAATAATTTATTTTTATTAAAAGCTAATTATAAAATTTATAAAAAGCTTAAATATTGTGCACCTTAAAAATTCCTGTTGTATATTTTGTATCCTGTTGAGATTGATCATTTACTTATAAATCTGTAAAATAATTAATAAAATTTTTAAAAATTATGCTGATTATATATATTTTATCGATCTTAGGAAGAAATCGAAAATGTTAATTAAGTTTTATTTTTTAAATAAAATAGTGCATATTATTTACAATTAATAATATGCATTTTAATAATTTATTCATATTTAAAAATTAATTATTAAGCATAAGATTGCTTAGATATTACAATATCATAAATAATAAATTTTCTAATCAATTATACAATAAACTTCAATTTATTATTATTATTATTATGCAAAAATATTATTTCACTAAATATTCTTACAGCTTAGTCAATATTCAATAGTATATATTTTTTTGATTACTTAATAAAATGTAAACTAATTCATTATAAATTAATCTAATTTTTATTTTTTTTAAATATAAACTGTAAAGAATTAACGCGATAAAAACCAGATATAAAATAGATTAAAGAAAAATAAATTACAAATAATTTAATAATTTGATATTTCGCGAAAGCCCAAGTAATTAAATTCTTTATTCTGCACATATTAAAATTAGTTTAATGATAAATATTACAGTTTATAATACGTTAGTTATATATTTTAACATAATAAATATATTAATAACTATTTATCTTTTCTGCTTAAATAATATAATCTAAATTTTTGTAATTATTTCATGTAAATTGTAACATTATAATATTTTATAATTATTTCTGTTCTTTACAAATTTAGGATGTTCTGTTTGTGATTTCAGTTTTAATGTAATTACTAGTTTCTTACTGATAATGCAAAAGTAATTTATTACTCTAATTTACCGGTTAAGCTTGTTGTCAATTAATTAATTTAATTATATATTATATTTGTTTTAATAATAAATATAACAATTTATTAACACGTTAGTAAAATATTTTAATACAATACATATATTAATAACTAGTTATCAGACCTGTTTTCAAAATCGAATTGCGATATTTTAACAAGAAAATTGGCGTTATTGCTCTCACCTTGAACAAAATTATAACAAATTAACTATAATAAGCTAAACAATAATTAAATTACAATGTTCCTCATAACCACAATGATATATTTTAATATAGAAATTTTCTTAATAAATTCATAAAGAATTCGATTTTATATTTATTATACCTAGAGTTCGTATCTTTGTAAAATTTGTAATTTTACAGTGTAATATTACATGTAATATTTGTAATTTTACATGAATTTTTATTTATCTTACAAAATTATGTAAAATAAATTTGATAAAATTGATATAATTTTACATTTATAGAAATAAAAAGTACCCTAAAGTCCTGTGCATAACCCGCACCGGTGTATAACCCGCAGTCAGTAAAATAACAAAATTTTAAAAATATTTTGTATAATAGATAACCCGCACCCAATGTATAACCCGCACATAAAATACATAAATAACGTCTATCCTATAACGGGTTACATATCTATTGATGTTTCATTAAATGTTTAATTATTTAAAAATTTACTTCGGGCCCAAATGATTTTGTGATTAATATTGCATCTATAATTAGTTGTAAATTAATATACAAAATTAAATACAAATTGTATCGCTAGAAATTAGATAAATGTAACTTTTATATATAGACGTTATATATGTTATTGTTTATATGTTGCAATAATGCTGTCAGTGCATTGAAAACAACATGTTTTTAATTTTGTATTAATTAATTTTAATTTTTAGTTTTAAAGTTATATTGTTTTCAAGTTTTTAAGTTTTATGTATTACCCGCACCTTATAGATAACCCGCAGGACCATAATTTTACAATAAAACCTTTAACTTTCTTAGATAACCCGCGGGTTATGCACAGGACTTTAGGGTAATGTATTCTCTACAAATACAAATAGATAGCTTTTAAATATAGTAAATATAAGTTATAAAAACTAAAAAGTATAATATATTTGAAAAATTGCTCATAAATATAGTTAGAAAAGTATACATTAATATTTATAATTATTTAAGATTGCAATATTATATTAATTTTACTAATTCTTACTTAATTTTTCATTTCTAAGCTCAATAATTATAGTATTGGTTATTTAAACAATATTTATGGTAATAATTTAGTTAGATAACATGTATTTAAGTATATTTCAATTTTACATCAATCTTTGTAATTTTACAAACTTACATGTAAAATTACGTGTAATATTACATCCAAATTTTATTTTACGTAAAATAACAAACGCTAATTATACCCGATTCGTTCGTATAAACTTAAAAACTAATTTGATTTATTTTGCGTTAATTGTATTTTAACAGTTTATATAGTATTGCATTATAAGTTCTCATTGCTTACTTATAAATTACTCGTTTGACAAAATTTCAATTTTTACCAAGAGCTAATTATTAAATTATAAATTGCTTAAATATAAATTAAATATATTATTATTACATTTATATTTAACTATTTTACTAAATATTCTTACAGTTTAGTCAATATATAATAGCATAAATTTTGATGATTTAATGAAATGTAAACTAATTAATTATAAATTACAATATTTTTAAATTATTCTAGTATAAACTGTAGTGAATTAACCAGATAAAAACCAAGTAAAAATAAATAAATTTGTTAGTTATAGTTTTCAACGCCAATAAATTATTCTACCTTACAATAGCTTATGAAACTATTAATTGATTAAGTTTTGTGTAGTTTAAAAATTTCACTTGTATATTTTGTATCCGCCTAAACATTTTATTATAAACTGTAAAATAACTAATAATATATTTTAAAAATGTATTGATATTTTTATATACTTAATTTTGGATACAACTCGCATTAAAAAGTTGTAATTAAGTTTTATTAATTAAATAAAATAGTGGATATTTATTTCTTAATTAAAATATGTGTTTAAATCATTATCTATTATTTAAAATCAAACTATAAATATGTTTTAAATATTTTATAAAATAAAATGATAATATGTATTTTATGAACACGAATATAATTTACTCATTGATTAAATAATTAACTTAATTTATTAATATTGCTCAGTAAATTTATATTCTATTAATTATTATTATATAACTTTAAAAAAAATATTATAATGTTTTTCGATTTATTTGATTAACTCTAAACTAATTTACTCTAAACCATAGAATATATTTTATGGCTATTTGAGCTACTATTATCAAAGCAAAGTATTTGACTCGTCTAACAGAAAAATAACTAAATAAAACTTGTTATTTTATATTGTTTAAATTTATAAACGTACTGTTTGTTAGAAGAGTCAAAAACTGTGCCACCGGGGCCTAAATATATATCCTATGCTCTAAACAATCATGATTTCAATTTTTTATAATACAATATAAACTGTATTATATTAACAATATAAAATTTTTACAATAGGTGCAAACTCTTATTTTTTTGTATGAATTACCAGCCACAGAGAGTATATTTTGTTTGATCATATTTTAAAAATTATTATTACATGAGTGTTTAATAACAACAAATATTTACAAATACTAATTAATAAATTATTTAAAATTATAGCGATTATAAATTAACAGGTAGGGGTGGCCAAGTGTTACCCCGCAAATCATGTTTAATTGTATACCAAATCAAAGAACGGTTAAAATCGGTGATTGTTTAGCTTGTAATGCATAGCTTTTGAATAGAAATGTACTGTACACTGCACTCAATT
>JAQIXC010001144.1:0-16519 GCA_034697605.1 Metabelba pulverosa
GGAAATAATTCTGACTGCTAGGCCAGCAGTGGGAAATAGTTTTGTCCGGGTGGGAAATATAAATGAGTTTTGCTGTATACTCATTAAATAGCTGTAAAATTTACATTGCTTAATATTATTAAATATTATTAATTATATTTTTATGTTTTTATTTTATTGTTATAAAATCCACACAAATACTAATGTTTATAAAATATTGAATAGAATAAAAGTACAATTTGATAAAATTTAATTATTCTATAAAAATTGAAAATATCAAAAATTTATTATGATAGTTTACTCTTATAAGTTACTACGATATAAAAGAGAATAGCTTACGGCTGAATAGCATTTAAAAAACCGTCGCTATTCTTGGCCTCGACTTCTTGGAAATCATATGCGATATCGCCTTTCGAGTCGAATATAATTGCAATTATTAGCGAAACGAGAAATATATAAAAAGTTTTATTGCATTTAATACCGATATGAATGACCGCATCGAACGCCTCTTTGTCGGCCATTTTAATCAGATTTGATATGGAGTGGCCGTCAACCCATCCGAGATCGCCATATATGGCCACTTTCGGCACCCAGTGGTGATCGGTTCGAAGCGTATGAAACGTGTGTTCTTTACTCCAGCAATCCGGCGAACCTACTTTGTATTCTTTAAACATGGAGTATTTCCCATTAATTCAATAAATTTGCATTATTAAAAATGAAAATAACTTTACTATTTATAAAAATAATAGTAAATATAATTAGATTGAAAATTTCTGTATTTTAGATAAGCAGCATTAACAGCAATTTATACGGTATAATCTGATGCCATATACTGTAAAAATAATATACTGTAAACAATAAAAAGTAGTACCTATTTAATAGAACATGAGCAAAATGCTTTGTATAGTAATATATTATATATATTTGATAAATAATTTTTAAAAATAATTTCTAAACAATATCTGATTAACAGACGAGTTTTTATTTGTTCATAATTAAACTGAATTTTAATATTAGTAGAATAGATAGATACTGTATATAGATTTATATTATCACTTCGGAAAGTTTAATTGCAAACGACATACTATATCTGACATTAGGCATGAGATTCTTGAGCGTAACGTAATGTACAAACTGTTCGTTATTTCCATTGATTAGTTCAACCGAATAACCCGTTTCGGTGCGGCTGTAGTCTCCTTTTAGGAAGGCGTAAGTGACGGCCGTTGTGTTCGACACTCGCCGCTCACTCCATATGATCACCATTTCGGATAAACTTTCTAAACAAAGAATTGATTATTTTGAGCAAGGTAATTATAATCTAATACTATAGTTTATTTTATACTGTACCTCCGATAGCGATGTGAATCTGCGTATGAATTGGCGCTTTATTAACGGCTCTGCAAAAAGAGTTTCTTATTAATAGATAGACTAAATTTAACATTTTTCGATAATTTTGACTTGCTGAAATTTAAGTATAAAACATAATAATAATTTAAAATTATAAAAAATTTATTTTTGATTAAAGTATAAAGCATTTATTTATAATAAAACGTTTATTTATCATAAATAGCTTTTGCATTTTCGTGCACCTGTCGATGTTAAGTCAGTGTTACTTTATCAAGATTGTTAAATTATGTTATATCGAAAAAATAAAATAACTATCTTAATTTATTTTTAAAAATTGAGTCAATGATAAAAATAAAATTATTTAGTCTTGTTAAGTTTAAACTAAAATATATTTTGTAGTAAACGATAAATATTAAGACATTCTATTTATTAGTATAATTGTTATGTTGTGAGCACTTAAACTAAGATTACGTACGGAATCGCTTCGGTCGACGCGTTTGTCCGGTTCTGTTCATTGCATTCGATAATAATTATATGCACTAAAAATATTAACAATATATTTGGACTCATTTTTACATAATATAAAAACTAAATTTTAAAATAAATACAAAAATATTATTTTTAATTAATAAAATGTACTTTAAACGATAAATAATACGAAAACAATGTGATTTGCATAAACAACGTGATGATTTTAGCAACAGAATATTTATACAGATTGTTCTTAATTTATTTTATAAGTATAATTTATATAAATTTGTAATATTTATTCATCTTTCAAATACTTTAAATGCTTATATAATTATCAAATACAGTATTAATTGCCATGTATATTTATTTAAATTTTTATTTTTAAAATAGTGTTTTAATTAGTTAATTAATAACTATTTACACATGATTTTTATCAATTTGAATGGAAGTATTATATTAATAGTTATAAATCAGACAACAATATATTTTATTTAATATATAATTTTGTTAGCATGGCTAGCATGCATATTCTTTTTAATAATTGTAATGAGTTTACAGCCGAGAATGTGATTGACGTTTGCTATGCTGTGATGAGATGTTGCCTAACACTGTGATTGATGTCAAATAAAAGTTTGTTTAAAATTTTAAAGTATATATTTTACTTATATTTTTCATCAAATAGTGTTTTAATTTTTAGGAAATATTCAGTGCGATTTAAAGCAAACCCAACTGTTTATTTATCTAAATAAAGTCAATAATATTAATTATATTAAGAATAAATCAAATCTGTAATCAATTATCGTAATAAAAAATTTAATTAATTATGAATAGAAATGCAATTTTTGGGCATGTACAATTAATTAAACATATTTTTGGGATATAATAATTGCAAAATTATAAATTTATTATGTAGGTAGATAATTATTTTATTTTTGTTAAGCTAAAATTGATCTGCAAAATTTTAAAATAATATTATGTTTATAATTTTTGGGGTTTATATATTGATTGTTATACTGCTGAAATTAAACTACTACAATTTGTTATCTTACTATTTCTTTTAGAATAATTGTCAACAATATAAAAAGCTAATGGAATAATAATACGTTAACATGTTTTTATCAAGCAAAACAATAATGTTATAATTATTGTTATGTTTTATAAAAACAAAGACTATTTTTAAATAATATATAGATTTTATTTTACAAAACAATAGTATTAATAGTCATATAATTATTGGCAAAATAATTAAAATGTGTTTACAATAAAATGCAAACATATTATAAGTAAGTTATACATATGAAATTTCAAATCAAACAAAATAAAACCTGTAGTAAAATATACTTTATTAATTTTATTTTTTAATTAACTTTGAAAATAATAATGAATTCCAAATTAAAAGTTTTGGCTGGGCAACAAGATCCATGGATAACATGTATAAACGCAATTTGTTGGGGTATTTACTACGATATATTAAAATACATGTCGAAGTCACTAAATTTTACCTACCAAATTCGCATGGAAAAAATTGATCACGTTGTTAAATATGTGAATAACACTTGGACAGGGTTTGTTGATCATGCAATTAACAATGTATAAATATTACAATGATTTAATGTTTTAATATACTATATAATAAATAAATATAAAAATATATTTAAATTTTTATAGAATATACATAACTATATAATTTAAATAAATTATTTTATAACCAACTAGTTTAACTAGTTTAATTTTATAAATTTTATATAATTAATCATATAATTTTAGCGAGCGGATTTATTCTTGGTGGTAACAACAGCACTAGAATTGCCATACACGAAAAATGTACTTGATTATACGCCACCGACTCATTTCGATAACCAACACGTTGTTATCCGAACTCATAGACAATTCGATTTGAATGCGTTTGAATTTATCAAAATATTTAATGCAAAACTTTGGATAGTAATCATGTTTATTATCATGCTATTTTTAGCAATATTATGCACATTTTATTTAATAATTTTAAATAATTACAAAATTACATATTTAAATAAAATTATGATTAACTTTAAACATACAATTAAAACAATATTTTTTACAAGTAAGTTACAAGCTACAATATTAATTACAAGTATATAATGTTTAACATAGAAATACTAATTATTTAATTTTATGCATTAGATAACAAATTAAACAAAACAATTTTAACATCATATTCTATGTTTGCATTAATAATAAGTTTCATTACATTTATTGCGATAATGAATAACAAGTTTTGCAGTGAATTGACGGCAAAACTGAGTCTAAAGACGCGAATCGAGAAAATCAATAATTTGGACGATTTGTGTCAATCGAAAACTAAACTAATAATTCCGGAATTTGTTCAGCATAAAATTGCAAATAAAAAATTTTATAACATGGTAGATAAGTCGATAATAGAATTGCGCCATTTATTTAGTAAAAAGAACTGGGTGCCTGGGATTGCAAATGGAAAGTACGCTTTTTACGCACCGGAAGGGCTTATCAAACATCTGTTCAAATTATTAGCGAAACAATTCGAACCGAATTCGCGATTCAGATATCTTACGGAAGATTTCGGTTTCAATTCACTTGTGATAGCGTCGAGTCGACGCTTACCGAAACCATTTCGACGTTTACTAAATTTAAAGTAACTTTACATATACATAATAGTTTCATAACAAATATATATTACATAATAGAATAATCTCTAACTAAAATCAAACATTTAAGTTTTGAGGCTATTTAATGCATATTTTTCATTTTTGATAAGTTAAACAACTAGTTATTTAGTTGAAAAATTAACAACCAATAACTAAAACTCTATTTAGAATTATCAAATAGACTTGCATATAATGTGCAACATTTATATCTTATATGAACATATTTTAAATGTAATATAAATTTCACAATTTCGAAGTTATATTCTATGAAATATTATCTTATTTTATAATCTTGATAAATGTATTTAATAATTTCTCAACAGAATGAGTCAATACATCTGCACCGGTATTATCGAACATCAAATGAAAAACGTGACAAAAATGAGCGATAAATGGTTTGAGACTAACAATCCGTTCAATGAGAATCAATTCGAGGCATTGATTGTTAACCACTTTATCGGCGTTTTTATTATTGCAAACATATTATTCGTATTTACTTTATTTGTGTTTTTGTGCGAGGTAATATTCTACGTGAATATTGCGAATAAAGCTACCTGGGTTATATCTACGGAAAACAATTCGTATCGACGGCACACTCGGCAATTCGGCTACCCGTCCCGACTGTAGGCGCCGAACTAACTATTTATCATTTATACATTATACTATTTTATACTATACATACTATTTTACATTTAATGGCTATTTAATCTATTTGGCGTTCGCCTCTACAAACTAGCATTTGCCAAACTCTATCGAATAGCAAGATATTTTTTATAAGTTTTATACGCAATACCATCTGAAACACGCTCGATACATATTACTTTTTATTATTAAATTATAAATTATTATATAAAATATTAGTATCATGTAGATAATTGTTTTATTTATGTTAGACTAACATTGATTTTATTTAGTATGCTAATGACATGTAATAAATTATATATTGATCAAAATGTTATTTGAAAATTAGTATGTTGTGTACACATTATTATCAATAATAAGTTATTATAAGTTATTAATAACAATAAAAATGTTGTTATTTTAAATGAATAAAAGTTTGTTTTTAGCAACCATAAAACTTTGCTATACTTTATATGATAACTTTATGAATACAAATAATATTTATAAATAAAAGTATAGATTTTATAACAATAGCTGTATTAATAGCCAAATAAATATTGATAAATACATTAAAAATGTTTTTACAATAGAATTCAAACATATAATTATACATTTATATAATAAACAAAATATTATCTCTAATTATAAAGCCTGTATACGTTTTATTATAAAGATTGTTAAAATAATATACAGTAGTATGAATTCCGAATTAAGAATTTTATCTGAACAAAATCCGTGGATTAAATGTGTCAAAAGAAACTGTCATGGCATTTACTACGATATATTGCAATACGTATCAACGTCGTTAAATTTTACCTATCATATTCAAATGGAGAGAATAAATCACGCTGTTCAATTTCAAAATAATACCTGGACGGGGTTTGTAGCAAATGTAGTTAACAATGTAAGATTTTCATTAACAATTTAACTTTATATACAAAGTATATTGCTATAAATACTATTTATAAAATGTGTTAAATATTATTTAAATATGTAATATACATATTTTGCAATAAAGTAAAAACAAAATAGGTTTTATAATTATATAATTATAGAAAGCTGATTTAGTCTTGGTGGTGACAACAGCATTAGAATTGCCATATACAAAACATATACTTGACTATACAACCCCGACTCATTTTGAAAATCAACACATTGTTATCCGAACTAATAGCCAACTCGAATCAAATGCATTTGAGTTTATCAAGATATTTAATGCAACTCTATGGATACTTATAATCCTACTCATAATTTTATTTTTATTAATTTCATGCATCTTTTATTCAATAATCTTGAATGATTATAAATTTCATACAAATAGCATCATAATAAATCTAAGATGCATAATAAAACAAATACTATTTACAGGTAAGTATCTTGTTAAAATATTTATAATAAAATGATATACATTTAGTGCTAATAAAAATATAAAACTCTTAAATTTTTAGATAAAAAATTAAACAAATCTATTCTAACATCATATTCAATGTTTGCATTAATAATAACTTTCATCACATTTAATGCGATAATAAATAACAAGTTTTGCAGTGAATTGACGGCAAAACTGAGTCTAAAGACGCGAATCGAGAAAATCAATAATTTGGAGGATTTGTGTAAATCGAAAACCAAACTAATAATTCCGGAAAGATTTCAGCTGACAATAGAGAACAAAAAATTTTATAACATGGTAGATAAGTCAATAATAAAACTAGGCAATTTGTTCACCGATTGGATGCCGAGCATAGCGCAGGGAAAGTACGCTTTCTATGGCCCGGAAGGGCTAATTAAACATATGTTTCGATCATATTCGGCGCGATTCGCACCGAATACTCGATTTCGATATTTGAGCGAAGATTTCGGATTTACTTCACTTGTGATACCGTCGAGTCGACGCCTACCGAAACCATTTCGACGTTTACTCAGTTTGAAGTAATTTATTTAAGTTTATACATATTAAATGTGTCATTACTGCAAAATAAGCTAATTGCTCTATTAACTTTTATATTTGCATTTGTTTGTATTATTCTCATTTGCTTAATTATTAGAAGGATATACATATGCAAATATTATATATAACAATTTGCTTACAATTTTTAAAAATAAAATTATACTGTACATTGCATAATATTATACATTATGTTCTTAATTTTTAATTTAACCCTGTCAAATTTATATTTTTAGAATAAATCAGTACATCTCCACCGGTATTATCAAACACCAGATGAAAAGTATGACAAAAGTGAGCGACAAATGGCTTACGACTAACAATCGGTTCGATGCGAATACATTCGAAGCACTGATTGTTAACCACTTTATCGGCGTTTTTATTATTGCAAATATTTTGCTCGCATTTTGTTTAATCGTGTTTTTGTTCGAGCTAAAATTATACGTGCACGTATCGACGAAAGCTACCCGAGCCACACTAGTACGAGACATTTCCTATCGAAGGCACACACACACTGTACAAATAGTTTACACTTCTATACTGTAAAATATAAAACAATAAACTCTTTAAAATTAAATAAATAAAAATAAATACGAATTTTTAAATAAATTAAATAATCACTTGATAAAACATATTTCCAGTTCCTATTTCTAGTTATATTGTATTATTTATTTAGACTGTATATTTAATTTTTGAAATTTTTAATATAATTGCAAGGTGATTAATCATATGATAAAATGCAAGTCTTTTATTAATTATGATTGATTAAATATTTAAGCTTTTGTATTAATTATCAATATTATTGGTTAAATATATATATTTTTATATAAAATAATTTAATAATTATGAATGCGCTTTATTTATGTTAAACTAAATTTTATTTTACTATGATACAATGATAATATTATCTTGTTTATATTGTCTAAAATATATTGATTATAACTACAATTTTATTTAAAGTTGATTATTTTCTAAATTAGTAAAATAATTATTGTTTATAGAATGTTAATTTTATATTAATTAAATTTTATAATTAATAAACACGGTTAAATTAAATTAATAGTCAAGTAATTATTGACAAATAGATTACAGAGGTGTTTACAATGAAAACAAAATAATTTCATGTTGAACAAAATTATTTTTAAAACTAGAATATACTGTAGAACTGTATAAATTTTCTTATGTTTTATGTATAGATATTATAATAATATGAATTCGGAACTAAGAATAATAGCTGAACAACGAGATTCATGGATAACATGTAGAAACACAAACTGTTGGGGTATTTACTACGATATTCTGCAATACATGTCGAAGTCATTGAATTTCACCTATCGCATTCGAATTGAACAAATTAATCACGTTGTTAAATTTGTAAATAATACATGGACAGGGTTTGTTGCTCATGCAGTTAACAATGTAAGATTTATGCAATGCTATAATATTAATTAATTTTTTAATATAAATATTATTAAAAATTAAATATATTGCATAGAATTATTATGACATGTAGTAACAATTTAATTTTAAAATAATTATAGTTACTCTACTAAATAACTATTTGAATTTAGCAAGCTGACTTATTTTTGATTGTTACAACATCAATTGAAATGCCATATACGAAAAATGTACTTGACTATACGCCACCGACTCATTATGAAAACCAACGCATTGTTATCCGCACTCACAGTCAATTCGAATCGAACGCGTTTGAATTTATCAAGATATTTAATACAAGTATCTGGATCGCTTTTATCTTATTTATCATACTATTTCTAAATATATTATGCATCTTTTACTCATTAATTTTATATAATTATGAGTGCAAATTAAATACCATTATTACAAGTTTTATACATACTATAAAAACAGTTCTATTTAAAGGTAAACATGTTGATAATTTTAAAATATCATTAATTATTAATAAAATTTACACATTAGGTAAAAAACTGAACAAATCGATTCTAACGTCATATTCAATGCTTACATTAATAATAAGTTTTTTAACATTTATTGCGATAATGAATAACAAGTTTTGCAGTGAATTGACGGCAAAACTGAGTCTAAAGACGCGAATCGAGAAAATCAATAATTTGGAGGATTTGTGTAAATCGAAAACCAAACTAATAATTCCCGATTTGTTTGAGTCGACAATTGCACACAAAAAACTTTATAGCATGCTAGATAAATCGGTACTAAAACTGCGCAACTTATTCGGAAAGAGGCAGTGGATACGAGGCATAGGCGACGGAACGTACGCTTTCTATGGGCCGGAAGGCCTAACCAAACATTTGTTTCAAATATTTTCCGTACGATTCGAACCGAATTCGCGGTTTCGATATCTGAACGAATATTTCGGATTCACTTCAGTTGTGCTGCCATTGAGTCGACGCTTACCGAAACAATTTCGACGTTTATTCAATTTAAAGTAAATTTGCATAATAACAGTGTTTATTTAACAAATATATTTTACATTATAAAATATTCCCTAACTAAAACCAAACTTTTATTTTACGAGCTTATTTGTAGGTATTTATAATTTTGCCAGATCAAATAACTAATTATTTATTAATACTACCATCATTTTACTATTAATGTACTTTTGATAAAAAATATGTCTTATCTGAAAAAGTAGTTTGGCAAGTTTTCTATATTTACACAGAAATCTAACCATGATTCTTGACAACTCTTCAGTGCAAACCTAGAAATTTTGCCAAACTACTTTCTCATAAGACATTTATAACAAAATGTGCATGAAAAGTTTGTGCACTAAATTTAGTTCGCCCTCAATATTATAAACCAATAATTAGTTTTTAAACTTTTATAATTGACATAAATTTATCATGCTACTTATACCGTAATACATTTATTATTGCTTATAATAAGTTATGTAATACGAATTATATTTGATTAATGCTTTAAATTTCACGGTTTTGTGCTATATTATTAATATATAGAATATAATTTAATTTATAATCTTGATAAAAATTTACCAACAAATATTAATTTATTCAATAATTTGTCAATAGAATGAATCAATACGTGTCGACCGGTATTATCGAACAGCAATTGAAAAATGTGACGAATGTTAGCGACAAATGGTTTACGACTAACAGTCCGCACAATGAGAAGCAATTCGAGGCATTGATTGTCAACCACTTTATCGGCGTTTATATTATTGCAAACATTTTATTCGCATTTTGTTTAATCGTCTTTTTGTGCGAGCTAATATTCTTCATGTATATTGCGATCAAAGTGGGGTGCATTTAAAACATGTTTACAAGAGCTTTTAAATAAACCTCATATTGATTCCGGGATTTCTTTGGGAACAATGTGTAAATTCAAATTTAAACTTTTAAACATAATTTATGGTTACAAGAAAATTTTATCTATATAATTTCATCAATTCAGTTTGTTCTAATTTAAAATCTGCGTAAAATGAAAAAGGATTCATTAAAATATCTTGTATAGTTTTTGTTTAGTTGATGTTTGAAATTTAAGAAGGTGCAGAATAAGTTATATTTTAAAAGTTAAATAACTTTTTTCTCATTATAGTGACAATAATTATTTTTTCATATTTTATAATAATATTATATGTATTTATCATCATTAAAAGTATTTTTAAAAATTAAAATACTTTTAAAATCTTTGACATAGTATTTATCTAGTTTTACACTGAAATATAATTTAGATTAAAATGCTACCTTATAAAAAATATTTACATTAACATGATAAATTAAACAAACATTTTATCAATTATGTAAATTCATTCAATTTAATGCTTCAATACCTTTATCAGAGCAGTCATTGAACGCGATTTTCTGCCGAAGTTGGCCTACAATTCGGTTCATAACTATTTTATCAATAATTTTAGTTTAAATTTTATAAATTCTTATTTTATTTTTATTATATTTTCAATTACTTTTAATAAGAAAACAATTTTATTTAACAATTATAAAATTATGCATTTGACGAAAAATTATAACTTATTATTTATTTCGTAAAGTAATTGCAATCATTGGTAGAAACGTATCGAACGGACGCCGACTTCGCGATCGCGTCATTCAGTTCGCGCATAGAGTTATGGCTTTCCAGTGAATAGCAGCGAATGGAGTGAAGTTTCGGTAGTTTTGCCAACGAATCGAGCGCTTCGCTCGACTGACTCACCCGATAGCGAATCGCCAGAACGCGTAGTGTCGGCGCTCGCGCGTCGATCGACTCGAGCAGCCAATCGCTCACTTCGAGCGACGAGTCGATCGGCAGATGCTTTAAGTGCGGGAATCGAGGCTTCGGTTCGACAAATATCGGGTTTGACGTCGAAAACAAGTATTCATGTTATTCGTAGTCCAAGTGGAGTCGAACCGATAGCGACGTCAGTTGTGAGCAATTCATAAGAAGTCTGTTAAACGACTCGACTATCGACTCATTTCTTATCGGCGACTCAATCGCCAATCGCTTCAATGCAGTCAATGCCTGCAAACCATTCGCTATACTATTCACGCAATTCTCAGTCAAATTCTCCGTTAGTTTCACATCAATTGCAGTCAAACTCTTTCGATAAATATTCGCAAACTTTTCGAATTCATTGACAATTTCCTTATTCAACGAAATACTAAATTTACGTAAATTATTGAACAATAAGTTGTTTTTATCAACAAATATATTAATCCAATTGGCGGTCGAATTATCGTTTGCCTTAAATTCGCGCAAATCCGTACATAATCGCAGATTTGGTTTTAAACACGACTTCATGTCATTGACGCGAATGCTTTGCAATCGTTTCGCGTATTTCGCGAAAAATCGGTCAATTGTTTCGACATTAAATGCGATGAAATTGCAGTCAATTTGCGTTATATTATCGCAAAATTTGATTATTGATTCCATTATGAAATCGTGGTTTAGAATCGGGTTTTGATTATAAGAATTGCATTTCATATCGATTGCAGTGATATTCGCACTCTTTCTCAGTATAGACTCGATTGCCGACTGAGCCCTGACTGTCGACAATGCGTTCAATCGCTTCACGAGTTTGTCGTCAATCGTGAGTTTGTATTGCTTTCGATGAAGAGATCGCTTCCACTGCTTCGACACGACTTCGAAGCGAAACGAGTCGTCGAATGAGAGATAACTCAACAATAGTTCGCAGAAGTCGTCACCGAATCTGTCGAACGAATCGCGCGAATGACCGACAGATCGATACTTGCGTTCAATTCGCGATACACTTCTAATCTTATTTTCACTCATTTTAAACAAATTTTCGGATTAATGTTAAAATAGTATATCAATTAAGAAAATTCAAAACATGTTTTCGATAAGCAATGTATAAAATGAAAAATGTTTGCGACGGAAACGGAATTTAATCATTAAATAAATGTTTAATTGTCGACATAAATAACGTTACTTGTAAAAATTGCGATGGATTCATTTATTTAACGAATTAGAAGTTATTATTTCAACATGTTATACTTTGTTAATAGATACATTTATTAATGTTAAAATTATAAAAATATATTTAAATTAACATTAGCATTTTGTGATACTTTATCATATTTACATTAACTTTACGTTTTAGAATTACTAATAATACCATTAACTATTCCATTAATTTAAATTCCTTATTAAGCAATTTTATTTTTCGCATGAAATTAAGATATATTAGGCATTTGTTAAACTATTGAATTTATAGCATGCATAAAACATAATTCTAATTATAAGCAATTAATCTTTTAATTTCTCAGATAAAGGCATCGAATCGACGCACCGAACGAGCAGTCAGTGAACGCGTTGATAGCGAATGCAGCGAAGGTTTGGTAGTTTCGCCAACGACGCCAACTCGACTTCGGTTAGCGGGTCTCTGGACTGCGTCTTCAGGACCCGAAGTCTCGGCACTCGGATATGGACTGACGCGAGAAACACAAATCGCGTCAAATCGGACGAACCGATCGACAGATGCGTTAAGTTCTCGAAACGAGCGGTTGATTCGGCGAACGCTTTCGCGTACTTCGGAGTCGTGCGGAACAATTCGCGCAAACAGTGTGCCTGACGTCGGAACTGTACGGTCAGTGCCGTTAGCTTCGGGCAAATGATTGCGATTTCGGGAATCAACGCAAAGACTAAGTCATTTGTATTACGCGGCTCTTGTTTTGGTTGTATTGACAGAGACTTTAATTTCGACAATAGTTTCAATCCATTTGTGAATAGATTTATGTAATTCTCGTCTAAATCCCAGAGAAAACTGACCTCAAGTGCAGTCAAACTCTTGCCATAAATGTTCGCAAATGTTTCGAATTCATTGACGTTTTGATTATTCAAATTAATGGTAATTTTTGACAAACTATTGAACAAAACATTGAGAGACATGAAGAGAGACATCCAGTTGTGGTCCGAAAAGCGATTTGTAGTCAATTCGCGTAAATTAATGCATATTTTGATGTTTCGCTCGAAAAACGATTGGATATCAGAGTTGGAGTAATGCATACGAAAGCGAATTATTGCCAATTGTTTCGCGTATTTCGCGAAAAACTTGTCAATCGATTCGACTTTAACTGCATTTAAATCGCATTCAAATTCCGTTACGTTTGGACAGTATTTGAGAATCGGTTCGAGAATTTGGTTTAATTCGTAGATATTTTCACCGAATATTTGGAACCCAAAGGTGTTTCGGATTTCAATTGAGTGAACATTTGCGCACTTTTTCGCAATCGACTCGAATGCGGAAATCGCCGACTCTTTCGATAACGACTTTAGTATTGTTTCGAATATTTCATTAATACTGAGTTTGCGTTGTCTTCGATGTATAGTCCGCTTCTATTGCTTCGACACGACTTCGAAGCGAAACGAGTCGTCGAATGAGAGATAACTCAACAATAGTTCGCAGAAGTCGTCACCGAATCTGTCGAACGAATCGGAAGAATGACTGTCCGATCGATAATTGCATGTAATTCGAGACTCACTTCTCATCTCATATTCACTCATTTTCAAACAAATTTACGGAATAATACAAAAAATATTTTTATTATTAAGAGAATTCAAAACACGTTTTCGATAAGCAATGTATAAAATGAAAAATGTTTGCGACGGAAACGGATTTTAATAATTGATAAATGTTTAATTATCGACATCAATAACGTAGCTTGTGCAAATTTTTACAATTATATTATGCAATTTGTATTAAACAACAATACAAAAAATCTTATTTAAATAAATCTTTGAAATTTAATAAGTTGATAAAATACAGAATTTTAATTGTATTCATGCAGAATTATAAAGTTAGATTTATGTTAATAAATAGACTTAATGCAATAATAAGTATATGCATATTAGCAAATAATAATTTTTAATTATAACTCAATTTTGTATACCAAGTATATTCTATTATCATTTCTTAATTTATCAATAGTTTTCAATCAACAAAATTATCATGAATTAATAAATAAACATATAATTACCAATTACATACGTACGAAATTATTATTATTCAAAGAAATACTGCGAATCGACTTCGACTGAGACATTAAAGCATTGAATTCCCGTTTAATTGTGTCATTGATTTCAGCGCCAAAACAGCGAACGGAGTGAAGGTTTGGTAGTTTTGCCAATACATCCGAAAAATTAGCCGCCGATGGCATCCAATGCCGAATCGCCAAAACCCGAAGCCTCGGCGCGCGCGCATCGATCGACGCGAGTAACCAATTCCTCACTTCGAGCGTCGAGTCGACCGACAGATGCGTTAAGTTATTGAAAGAGTGCATCGAATCGGCGAACGACTTACGCGACGCCGACGTCTCCGCATTGCCGCCACTGCTCGCGAGTCGAACGGATAGAGTCGTCAATTGCGCGAAAATCGGCGTAATTTTGCCGAACAATACGAGTACCGAATCGGTGATTGAATCGCTGGCCATAGACCAGGTATTCTGCGCCCGAATCGCCAACCGCTTCAATGCAGTCAATACTTTCAGTCCATTCGCGAGCGTTTTGACGCACTTCTCATCCGAACCTCTCCTTATAATCACATCAATTGCCGTCAAATTGTTTCGATACGTATTCGCAACGATCGCGAATTGCGCGACATTTTCGTTGCCGAACGTAACACTAAGTTTCGCCAACTTTTTCAATACCATATCGTTATTGCAAATCAATACGTTTATCCAATCGATCGGCGATAAGACAACTGCCGATAATTCGCGTAAATTATAGCAGTTTTTGATGTTCTGCGCGAAAGCCGACTCTCGATCGCCGCCTAAATGCGATTCAAAGCGCAATGTTTGCAGTTTTTCGGCGTATCGGTGATGAGCGCCGAATATCCAGTTAATCCAATCGACGGACAGTGCATCGAAATCGCAAACCAATTCAGTCAAGCGTTCGCTCGAATTGATCAACGACTCGAATACGCGATGATATCGTATTTTATACGGGAATGCAATCAAATCGATTCGCTGTATATTTCGTAACTTTTTTAGCAATTTCTCCGTAACGTCCAGTGACTGCCAATTCGGTCGATCATTGAATGCTTTTACGAGACTATTGTCGACCAATAGATATGATTGGCGTTTATGTATAGAGCGGTTCCACTGCTCCGACACGGCTTCGAAGCGAAACGAGTCGTCGAATGAGAGATAACTCAACAATAGTTCGCAGAAGTCGTCACCGAATCTGTCGAACGACTGCTTACTGTACGCGCGGATTGACATCGCGTTCGACCGATAATTGCCGATAATATTCGTTTATTAAATAAAAATTATTTTATATTATAATTTATAAATTATATATAGTATGTCGACTGTTTGCAATATGTATTCACTCTGAACAGCATTTTTCACAAGGTTCAATTATTACTTTTATATAATGATTAATAATTTATAACAAGTTTATATCTGCGTAGCAAAATATGACTATTTGCAGTTTTTTTATTAGTTTATATTATAATTAGTGAGTTTCCTAATCTTAAATATTTAAATATAACATAAAATAATTGACTTATTAATATAAGTTCAAGCATGATAGTAAGTTATTGTTTTAATTCATTCTTGACAAATTGTTTTAAATTTTAGTATGATGAGTTTGATTAAACTCTTGTAATTAACTAGTTTAATTTGTGCAATAAATATTAGACAGATTTGTAATAATTTATATCGTTTAATTAATAACGCTAATTATAATATAAAACCAAAATTCTTTTACATTAATTTACAGTTTAGATTATTCATTTATTTGTCGAATCAAAAGTTTATTAATTAAACATGTTATACTTTGTTAGATACATTTATTAATAGTTAAATTATAAAATAAATATTTAAATAAAATATATTATTCTTATTACTTTCACTCGTTGGGTTTGTTTAACTGTGTTTGAGCGAATCAATTAAAATTAGCATCAAATTAAAGCTTCGAGTGGCCATAAAATGAATCTTGACAAATTAGCGGCGAATGGATAGTTCTGCGCCCGAAATAAGTGGTCAGAAGCCGTGCGCGCATTGCACTTCAATAGCATTAC
>JAQIXC010001145.1:0-16517 GCA_034697605.1 Metabelba pulverosa
ATTAAATTGAGAGACAATTGTCGGTCAAACAGATGACAACTGAATGCAAACCTCTGCTGACGGTTGTAGTCATCGCTGCCGTCGACCTACCAGTCAGTCAATCAGTCAATCGATTAATTCAATTCAATTCATAGTTTCCTAAATCAGTGCTTACGTTGACTGACGTGTAGTCGTCGCTGAACTGCCGATTGTTCGCCATTTCACTCAAATTCAGTTCAATTAAATCAATCGATAAATATATGAATTGATTAACAATTGATTGATTGCTAAGACAAACACCAAAACCAAAGTCAGACTCAACTCAAACGCAATATTTGTTTTGTTCTCTCAGTTATGGCAAACATATGAATCATCGCTTTCACACAAAGTACGTCGCATTTGAAATGTCAGTCAAAGCGCATTCGATTGGATGAGAGCTTTAACTCGTCGGCCAATCACATGATTGGAATGTGTATACGATTTTCGGAGTAAACAAAACGAGAATTGAAGCGACGATTGAGTCGACGATTAAGTGATTGTTTGTCCACAGATTGAAGCGATTACTCAATCGAAACCAATATTTGTTTCAACACTTTATTTATATTCATTTGTTTTACTCTTTAATTAATATAAAGAAAATGAAAATTAAAATAAACCGAAAATTACTGAAAAGGCGAACGAAAAGTGTGCGAAAACGGAGAAAAATATTCCAAAGTATGTATTGAAGCGATTGATTGGGTTTTGCGTTGATTTGGATTTGAATGCAATTTAAACCTCACTTCAGATGAAATGAAGGAAATAATTCAGAACTCAGTGATGGCGTCGACGAACAACAAAGAGTTGGCCGAAAAGAATGCATCGCTTTTGGCCGAAATTGAAAGCCTGAAGAAAGAGAAGCTCGAAGTCTACCAGTCGTTCCTCTTCCGCCTCAACGCCAATCCCGTCGTTAGTCCGAAACGCGCTTTCAGTCGACTTTTGCGTTAATTGTTCCGATAATTGCTTTCTATTCCCAAAACAGTTAATACGAAACGATTTAATGCTATTATTGGAGACTTTGAGAAGAGATCACAAAAATATGTGTCAATTGTTTGAGACTTCGAATGCGTTTTACAATCAAATGATTTCGAAAATTGAGGCCAAAATCGCGGAACTTATTGGAAGTGAAGACAACCGAAGGTCTGAACAAAACATTGATTCGAATCAAACGAATGGCAGAACCGGCGAAGAACTCACATCTCAGCAGAAGTACGAAATGCGGCGAATCTCGAGACAAATGTCGGAACTAAACGATGCGAACAATCAGATCGACAATCAGTTGTCGATTATAGAAGAGTCGCCGCATTCGGAGCACTCGAACTACACGTCAGCCCCAGATGGGGCGGAAAGTCCGCAGAGAGAGGACGAGCAGCCGATGGAATACCAGATGACTCCGGAGTCGGCGTCGATGTGCAGAACGCCGTCGATCTATAACTTCAATTCGAGTTCATTCTACGCGAAGAGGCGCTCAACGAACTGCACGAACATTACGTCGTTATCACCGCTTGATCTGTCTCTGGGGCCGGACCTACGCCTAACTGGCTTTGAGTCGTTCGACTCGACTATAACCGGAGACCAGAAAGCGATGACAGCGTCCACTCCCGTCGACACACGTTGTGTCGGAAACACCGATATGTATCAGAGGCTCTCCAAACGTATTTCGTCTATCAATGGAATCGTTTACAGTCCGCGCGCCGGCCGGTCGTCACTCGCCGGCAGACCATCGCTCGCCGCTCGGCCTTCACTCGCGAACATACAGAACATAATGGGAAAGACGACTAAAGCTCGCAAAAAGTCGGTTATATCGGAAACCAAAACACTTGCCAGCGATTCGATGGACAGCCAATCGACGGTTTCGGGCAATAAGAGCAAAAAGAAGAGTAAGAATTGCAGTACTGTTTCATTAGCCGATTCGGAAATGTCGTCGACGAGTGATAACAGCAATCAGTCGATGCGGAGTAGTATTCGTCGCAATCGGAAACCCGTTTCCTATAAAGAGCCGTCACTTTCCTGGTATTGAAATTAATATTTGTTTCAAATAATTGTGATTTTAATTGAATTCTATTTCTCTTTCAGTAAACTTCGTCGACAATAGAGTGAGAATTCATTTTAAGCATAAATTCGAATCTATTTTTAGCCATATTTTAATCAAACTATTTATATACAAACGAAAGCATTAATCGAATGATTTTTCACATTCTGTACGCCTTTCACTTGCATTGCATTGTATCTATAAATCCAAATAAATATCTAAACATTTAAACCGAAGCTATAAAATGGCATAAATTGGTGCTAATCCGTCAAATGTCGGATTAGAATCGATACAAATTTAATAAAATGTCTATTAGTGGCAGAGATTCGCACCAATTGGCTGAAGTGTTTATAACTTTGAACTTTACTTAAATTGATTTTTATAAACAACGAAGAATATAAAATAGTATATATATCTCAAAAATATAAAAGTAATTCTAATTTAATGAAAGATCAGATGGCGAGCCCTCCCGACACCTGTAGTGTAGTTCCAGTTATATAAGAACTTTCTGACGACAATAAGAACTTTATAGATTCGGCCAACTCTTCGGGCTTTCCTGTCCTCCCGAGTGGTATTTCAGCGACCAGTCGTTGATAAACTATTAGAGTTACGAAAAACAAACATGCTTAATCCTTAATCAATCAAATTGTGTGATCATTGCCTAACATCATAATCAAAATTGAAAACATTTCCAAAATTGCAATCAAAGCCTATAAATGAGAATAAAATGCAAACCTTTTTCGGGAATTGATTTAATAATCGGAGTCTCGATAACACCGGGAATGACAGCATTGCAGCGAACGTTAAATTTGGCCATTTCTTTGGCCACAGTTCTCGTGAACGCTTCGACGCCGGCTTTGGATGCGTTGTAATTGCATTGTCCGATGTTTGCCGTCTTTGCGCTAACACTCGAGACGTTCACAATCGCGCCGTCGGTTTGTTTGCCGTCAATCAGGTGTCGACAGAAAAGCTGCGATTCGTTGCAAACAATGTTTGAAATGAAAAGAGTTATCGAATACTATCGAACCGAACCTGAGTGGCCAGGAATGTGCCCTTAAGGTTGACGGCAATCACTTTGTCGAAGTCCTCTTCACTTATGTTGACCATAAACTGGTCGCGAGTAATGCCGGCGCTGTTCACCAGAAGAGTGGCCGCTTTCTGTCCATAGCTGTCGCGAACCGATTCGAACAATTGCTTAATTGAGTCCATCTTCGAGACGTCCACTTCGACGGCGATGTGTTTGGCCTCCACTTTGTTGTTCTTCTCAATCAGTTCTTTCGTAGCCTTCGCTCCGACAATGTTCTGGTCGGCGATCACAACATTGGCGCCTCCTTTGGCCAGAAGGTTGGCGACCGCGCGTCCAATGCCCGAACCACCGCCGGTCACCACTGCTATTCGGTTGACAAACATTTCGACTCCGATTTCACCTTAACTTCAAATTCAATTCAATTTAATTTATTCGCACTTTTAGCTCAATTTCAGTGAAATTGTATTTCAATCCCAAAACCACTCAATAGACACGACTTAACGCTTTGGCAGAAGTCATACGATTTTCTCTTCTAATTCATAGCTTTTCCTAACTTTTATACCAAATATATGATTGAGTTATTGATAAAAAGGCACGAAAACAGTACAACAGTTAAGTTGTTATTGGATTGATATTTTGTACCATGCCAAAAAAGTTAACTTCCTCAATTTGCCAAACTTGCTAATGAATTCGAATTAATTGATCATTACTGCTAATGCAGTGTAATTTTTATGTTGTTTATAAAGCTTTTTACTTTAACCTCAATTATAAATTTTTATTCATAATCTTGAAGTCATTGTAAAATTTAAATTATGTTTAAATTGTAATTTGTTACTCAACTATCGAACAGATTGTGATTATCAAACATACAACTATACAGTAGTTTAATTAGAAGCTAAGAATTTAATTATTCATTGCATTGCTAGCCTTGAGAATAGAATTCGTCTTTTTGTGCACTTCGTTCGCCAATCGATTCCTTATCATTAAAAGTGCAGTTAATCTGCTGTACATCTAAACAAAATTATCACAAATTGAACTACAATTTCGTACAAATTCGTACTGTTCAATTTAATTCACTTGTTGCAACATGTACTTTTAGCAATCTTTATTTCATGTACTAAAAATAAAATTTCTCTTATTTAATTTACTTGATAAATGTGAATTACCTAGAACAATTACTTTTGCATTTACCATACTTGTAGAAAATTGATGGAAAAATCAAAATGACAAAACAATCTTTTCCCAAAAACGCACTTGTTTAGTTAAACTGTTGCATGATAAAAATACATCTCAATTAATAATGGTTACTCAAATAATTCGTAATTAAAAAATTCTTAGCAAGGCTAAACAATACATGTCTAGGTATCCATTAATCAGCCTTGTTAAATTAACCAAATTTTTGTTTTTCTTCAAAAAAGTCTTTGTAAACTTTACACAGCATAAATTAAATCACAAACTTTCTTTCAGCAAACTTTTAAATAAGGAATTAATATGGAACTTTTGGGTATAACTTGTCCATTTTAAAATTAACTACGGATTCGTACACAAGCTTTAATAAAAATTTTATTTTCTTTGAATAATTAGAAACATACATTTTGTATTTACATTAATTTAATAAATAAACAGCATTTAAGTGAATGCTATTTGCAATTGAAATGAATGTCAGCAATCCGTTCGGCACAAGTCATCGCTTCGGCCAACTGTTCGACACAAGTCGAGCGCAAAAATGACTTTTTATTTAAACGCTTTTTCGACAAAAGTTCAAAACTTTTCAGTGGTTTCGAGATGTGAGACAACCACTTGTCGGCCGATAAATATGTCTGATATCGGTTCGGAACTGTTGTTTGGATATAAAACTCTTTGCCGTCGCGGGACATATGGAAGAGAGCGGTCGGTCGGTCTCCTAAATAATCTAATCCCGTCTTCAGTGCAATACTTGTGTCGCCAGTTGTTTGGATTTTATGGACAAAATATCGCGAACTCTCTATCGAACCAATTGATTGAAATTCTTGACAAAACAATTGAGTCAAACATTTCGCGTAATTTTCGAATCGATCGATAAGATGATCGACTTTTTCGTTCAAATCAATCGGCAAATCATGTCTTAAGTTAATCGTATAATCGCTTAAAATATCTTTTATGTGAAACAAATAGCTTTTGTTTAATTCTAGAAATTGGCTATCAATTGATTGATCTTTAAGCTTGACTTCAAATTCAGATAGAATTTTGTCTAATTTATCCACAATTTCTTGACTCAAATTAATCGAATATTTAATATCAATTGTTTTCAACGCTTTCACTAATCGTTTGTTCTGAGAGACGACTAATTCGTATTTCTCGATCTCTTCTCCAATCACTTCATTAACACATTTAATGTTTTCGCGTAATTCGGGAAACGCTTCGCCCAATAGATCGACAGTAATGGCCGACAATTCGGTCAATAATTGCGACAAAGAGGAGACGCGAAAATCGTTTGCAGCGATTCCTATGGATTTGCGAATTATTTTACGTAATATAAAACCCGTTCCTCTATAACTCGGTCGGAGACCATCACTAATAGCTATCGTAAACATTCGCGAGTGATCTGAAAGGATCCGATACGAGATGTCCAGCGGATCGGTAATCAAATGGGAATATGGTTTGCAGTGAGAGTTCTAAAAACAATGAGAAACAAAGCAAAATATAGCAAGAATAATTATTAACCACTAAAGATGACTGACTTTTTGAATCGAGTGAAAGTACGGCACAAATAAGTCGGTTTCGTAATTGGATTTAACGTTTTGCACGACTGACACAATCCGTTCCAAACCCATACCGGTGTCGACGAAATGCTTGTGCAGTGACTCGAGTTTTCCGTTCGGTTTCCTGCGTTTGAGAACAACGTTTCGCTCGATTACCGAATCAAATGTCTAATCCATTGGTTGACTCACTTATCGAATTGTATGAAAACTAAATTCCAAATCTCGAGACTACTCTCTAACAAGTCTTTCGATCGCAAAGAACTCGTCGGTTCCAACAGGTAATGAATTTCGGTGCAGATACCCGACGGACCCGTTTCGCCCATTTGCCAGAAATTGTCTGTCGCTCCCAAAGGGATGACTCGATGTTTGGGTAGACTATTGCGACAAATCAGTCAATTGATAGTCAATTAGAAACCCAACCAATGCTTACCCGATCTGAAGCCAAATATCTCGAGTTTCGACGTCTGGTCCCAAACCTAACGGTTCGTCTCCACCAAAGTATGTCACTATTAGTCGTTTCGGATCTAATTTAAACACTTGTGTCAGTAGATCCCATGCCATAAGACACGACTCTTTCTGTACATCCAATCAACAAATCAATAATTTCATAAATTTGGCGTCAATTGAGTCATTACTTTATGGTAATCACCGAAAGACCAGTTGCCGAGCATTTCGAAGAACGTGTGATGCCTGACATCGGCGCCGACGGCACTGAGATCGCAGTGCTTACCGCCCACTCGAATGCATTTCTGCGAATTCACACATCGAGTGTAGCCACTCATCGGATCCGTCGGTGACAACTGGTTAAGGAATATCGGTTTGAATTGATTCATACCGGCGCTGACGAACAGCAATGAGTCGTCGTTTTGCGGCAAAACAGGACTCGATTTGACGAATGAGTGCTCTTTCGCCACAAAGTAGTCGATAAACGCCGAACGGATCCATTGGGAACTCAATTCCCGCTTTCGGTTCGTTTCCGCAATCAATCGATTCGATGACTCAAAACATTTGCTAATTCTCCACAAATTCACACTTTTTATTGAATTAATTAATTTGTTATGAATTAAAATATGCATTAAATTACGATTACGTTATGACAACAAATAATTAATTTGGTTTCTAATTACTTGCAATAAAATATTTACTCAAAACAAAGTTTTCTAATTTTGTAAACAAACAGTAAATCACATGTTTTTCAAATACATTCAAACCTTGTTTTTGATACAAAAAATAATAATAAATATAATTATTGCTCTAATTCTTATTTGTAGTAAAGGTTTTTTAAAAATGAGTTAATTATTTATAATTAGTTCGTATTATATAATTATAACTAAAAAATTTGTAAATAAAAAATCAAAAATAGTATTTATATTGAATGAAATTAAAGTGGAATTATAGCGGAGGCAGTGTTTCGGTGTTTTCATGTAATGTTCGGCATTTGTTTGGCATTTGTTTGATATATGCTTTGAATAATCGATAATCGAAACGATTGGATGAATCGAAATCGAGTCGACAATCGATAGGAACGCATTGGTAGCGACGGCAACGAAGTCTATGCACTGATTGGCTGTGAGTGGAGAGCCTTTGAAGCGAACAGTTTGTGAAGTTAGGCAACACTCGAGTGAAGCGAATGCATCCAATTCTGAGCGCAGATTATTGATTGAACCAAAGCTCACTCATTCAGTCAGTCTCTCAATTGCCAAACATAAAGCAATTTACGCATAAATGAACACAAATTCTCTCATTTCACTCACTCTATCCACTCTATCCTCTATCTTAGCTTACATTAGGAAAAAACTGGAATAAAGTTTCGAAAACTATATTTCGCGAACTTTTTTCGCAAGCATTACAATAACTTCTCTCTCAATGGATGTGAAGGAAAAGCTTTTCCGATAAGACAATGAGGAATAGCAGCGGCTGTTCGCCTGTTATAGAAGGAGAGAGAAGTATGAATATCTCATAATTAGTTCAAAATGTGGAAAAACTAGTTATTCGAGTAAAGCACTTATTCGGACACAACCTATATATTGAGTTGCATTGAGAGAACATGCTAAAACTTAGAACAAAGTCTCAGTTGTTGCTTAAGTCTGGTCCAGCAGTCACTCAGATTTGCCGAGTTTTGAGTCCCAAGAGACCAAAATTTGACCAAAATTTAAGTTTTCAAACCCTTAAGTCGATTCTTGGATTACGCCGATTGAGATAATCCGGTTTAACTCAGATTTAAGTTGGCTTTAAGAATGCGACTGATCGGTAGATAAATTGAATTATATTCTAATTAAAAGTCTAATACACTTGAGAGTATAGCATTAAAAAGACATGGTTGAAAATATATTAAATAACATCTTAATAAATTCAATTCTGTTATCTTATCTGCGAAATAGAGTATAACTTTAATATTGTAGTAAAACAGAAAAAAATGATTAATTATATTAAAGTAATGTATACTTCGATATAAGATTAAAATGTTGTATAACTTAATTCAAAAAAGTATCGAGTATAAATTTGTATAAACAGGATAGTTAAACAGACGATCTTTACTGATTTGTCTCATTTCGAGTGATTTCGACTCATTTCGAGCGACTGCTGCCGAACGACGTCTCGAATAGATTCTGGCCATTGGTTTGGTTTGGGTTGAGTTGAATGCCTTTATCTTTGTTAGCAATAATCCATTTTATAAACTTCTATATCAGTTTACATTGATTAAGGTTTGCGATAACAGTCATAAGTCGTATAAATATTAGGCAATAATAGTACGAATATTGCGAATGTAATTATTTTTCTGCCTTTTATTATATTATAGACGTTTCGAATTGAAGTTTCGAATTGAAGTTTCGCTTCCATTGCGAGTCTCTCTTCGAAGAGAGGATAACATTCGCCAAATATCTCGTATTTAAAGCGTATTTAAAACTGAGTAATGATTGTTGCATGAAATGATCATCTCACAAATTTGAGGCAAATTCTAATCTTTGCTGCACTCACTCTAATAAGCAGTCTTCCGAAATGCGTTTGAAGAATATACTTTGTTTTTTGTCGAGCAGTTAATTATAATTATTTAGTCTCTCTCTCAATGCTAGAGATAATTCTTAGTTTGAATTTATGTCTCGATATGTCTCGGTATGTATATAGAAATGGTGAGTAACAAGTTTGTTTGTCGAAAATGAAGGGATTGCCGTAATGGAAGGGCTAATTTAATTGATGTCAAGAATACGCTTTGATAAGCCACTTGTGCGCGACGTTGTCTCGCAAATAGCCTTCAGTAGTCTTTCAAACTGTTTGTAAGTTTCAGTGTTTGGAAGTAAGCGATAGAGTTGTGGCGATTCGAAAGTTTCCAATTCGTCGCAATCGAGAGCCTAATGAGCGATAGATATGATTATTCCGTTTGAAAGTCATTTAACTAAAAAAGTGAATTAAAGAGAATATTTTGAGCGAATAGTAGGCATAACGTGAGTGAGAATATAATGTAAAAACTCGTGCAACTCAATGCTTATTATAGTAGAGCTTGAATTAGATTTCGAGTGTCAGTGCACTCATTGCACTCGCTTTGAAGGAAGGAATGATAGCTCTTTGGTTAAAAAAAGTTTACTCTCAGCCGTCAGCTCGTTGTGTGTGAAAGCGAGAGAGCAGAGCAGAGCTGCACTGAGCAGCGAGTGAGCGATAGAGGAGAGGGAGAGCGGAGAGAGAAAGAGAGAGAAGGAGAGAGGGAGAGGGAGAGGTGAGTTGAGTAATGTGAGTTAGGTTGCACTCGCACTAACAGCACTTATTTGCCAGCAAAACGAGCGTTTGATTTGTCGACAGCGAATGGGGTGGAGAGTCGGTCTGCAGTTGTACTGCTGGCAGTGTATTGAGTGCTAGCGCTGGCAGAGCTGTTCAGAGCAGAGACTGTTTGGCACAACAGCTGCAGTTCAGTGTTTACTGCATTCAAGCCATTCTAAGCCGTAATACTGTAGTGGAGAGAGATTGCAGTGCCAGCGCTCTTACAGTAGTGCCAGTGCTGTAGTGCTGTAGCGCTAGTCTGTACAGACATTACTACCAACGCTATGCGAATACCGACTCGAAAGCCAATACAAGCCTCGGATTTAACTATCATTTTCGGCGCTTAACCGGAAGAGTTGGCCACTCATAAGGTATGTACACTTAGGTGCATATGTGCTCTAAATGACTGCGTAAGTGCTTCGGCGCTGGCGTTAACGGGTGGCCAGAAAATAGCGAAACACGGAGTGCTGTCGGAGTGCTCTTCACTCGCTCTCTCCGCTGATATGCTCTAAAATGGCTGCAATGGGCGAAACCAATGCGAATGCGTTGCCTCCACTGCCATACCATCCGCACCACCACTCTCTACACTACTCCATACCAGTGCTTGCGAGTCAGCTTTCCTTTCATTCCTGTGCTCGTCGCTCCTTGCCTGCGAATGCTCTCGACCACGATTTTGCCATACAATGTGCCATACATCTAGCATACATCTAGCATACATCTAGCATTCGCAAATATGTATTTCAATCAATGCAATCAGACATCAACGCTCGCGTCCCCACAAACTCGCAAACGATACCTAATGTCTCATACGATCGCAAATCTGCTCTCAATCTTACGACTGAAACCTCAGTCCTATTCTCCTTCAATGCCGTCTATGCGCGAACACCCGTCCCAATCACCCATTGCTTCCAATCCCAGCTCTCATTACACTCTTCTTTCGACTAATTATTACTTTTTGAGCCAATATTGCAAACTCTAGTCTTAGCTAATACTCGCATCACTTCAAACAAAAAGCAAACTTCAGTTGCAGTCGAATCACACCATCAGACGACTACTCATTGAGTCTAATATTCAATCTATTTTACAATTAGTTACTCTTTTCAAACTAATCACTCTTTTTCTCATAATTCTCTTATTTACACTGTTTTGACAGTTATGTGAAAACTAGACTTTTAATCAATATTTAAAGTAAATAATTAATAAATTGTTGGAAAGAATAAAAAATGTAGTTTTGATTCGAGAGTTAATAAATTGTCGATTGACTCGAAATCCATTCGAAAGCATATTCCGAGTCCTGACTAAAGTATTGCTTCGTTTCAAACCCCTATTTCTTAAGCACTAATCCATTGAATAATTTTGTGTTAATTGTCAGAACAATAATTGATGTAAACTTTGTGAGGATAGCAAACATATGTTTATTTTTGAAAAGCCGTCGAATAGAGTATAACATTAGCAGCAAATAGTGGAATAGTGGAGTGTATTGACTGCAGCCGCCACTGCATTGTATGTGTGTCTGCATTGTCTGCTTTACACTCACTAGTCGTAACATTCAATTAGACTCAGAATTAAACCGAAATTTTGTCGCTTCGCTCACAACTGTTGTGAGATTTGAGTGAAACAGACATCGGATTACTTGCATATCATAATTGTCGACATAATTAAGCGATTGAGACCTTAATCGAGATTAAAGCCGCGATTTGCGAGCGCTTTAATCCGATGCGAACGCCGAGACGCGAGAGTAAGCCAAACACTTGAAGGGCATTGAGTGCTTGCGAGCGCCGCCAGAGCCAGAGCAGACACAGTCGGTCTCTCGCCTATGCGTCTACAGTATGCGCCGCTCAGTCTGTATTGATTGCTCTCTCGCTTTGGCGTCTAGTGAACACTCTGTTCGCTGTGTCTGCGATACTATGAGATACTGTATGTGCGAAACGAACTCTGCTTTCGATCCGTTATTATTCGAAGCGTTGCTTTGAATTATTAACAAATCGTATCTCAAATTCAAAACTGAATTTCTGTTTTCAATTATCTATCGACAGAAAGGCATTTGCATTGCATTCGTAGCACTCGATTCGACACAAATTGCGAGTCCGTCTGAAGGGGAAAATGTCAGTAAACAGTAATGAGAATCCGAGCGAAAGCCAGAGCCAAACGGCATCGCATACATGGACGGGTAGTGCGACATTCGCAGCACAAGTTCCCGCATCGCAGCACTCATTATCGGTAGCGACACAATCGGCGCACAAGAGGCCCCGACTTTCGGAGGTGAACGCAGAGCTCACATGCATTCTATGCAACGGATACTTCATTGACGCGACGACTATTAGCGAATGTCTTCATTCCTGTAAGTGATTCAGTGATTGCCTCATCCACTCCACTCTACCCATTCCCGCAATGATCGTGTGCTCACATTGCGTCCAATTGTTCCGTACCTATGCCTAGTCTGCAAGTCATGTTTGGTGCAGTACCTCAAGTCCAACAAATGCTGCCCTATTTGCGAGACTCAGGTTCACGGATCGAAACCACTGCTGAATATTAGGTAAATTCGACTCTTCGGCGCATTACTCGTCGAGTACTGCCATTCCGTTTCCATTCACTCATTCAATGCAAACGCTTTGGTTTTTGTTGTCGATTCAGATCTGATAAGACATTGCAGGACATTGTCTACAAACTGATACCTAATGTCTTCAAAAGTAAGTCTTTTATCGATTCCATATCGAAACACATTTCTGCCAATGGATTGGTAGGTCTCGTAGGTCTGAGTGCTCTCATAGTCGACAGCAACGCATCGATATCTTACAGATGAGACGCTTTTAACGCTAACTAAGTCTTCATTTTATCGATTTTTGCCAAATAATTAGATTTCGTGTTTAATGCGAATGTATTGTAGGCTTAGCAGCGAATACATCAAACTTTTAGTGCTTTAGTACTCGAAACTACATTTCAATTAAATCTATTTACTTATTACTTCAATTAATAACATAATACACTGCTACAAATACATAGATATTTTTAATTCAGTAGAATGAGTAGAATTTCTTCAATTTCCAAAATGAAAACAAGGGTCTAGTCTAAAAATTTAATCTAGATAAAAATTTGGTCAAAACGAGTAATTTGTGATATATAGTCAACTGAGTAGAGCAGTGAGAGTAAGAGTAGCGCAAATATGTTGACATTGTGTGCACTAGTGATCCTCGAAATTGAATTGAGAGATGCGATACGGAAACCCGGGTTTCAGTGAAGTAGTGGTTACGTCGGCTATACAACGCTATATAATACAGTATAAACTTTATACTGTAAAGCGCTGCACAAGAGAGTGCATAACAGAGTGCTATCAAAGCTCGTCACTCACTCTCGCAACTCATACTTACACTCACTCTCCGCTCGGTTTGTGCAAACTTTTCAGTGCTTCGATAGTTTCAACATTTTATTCGTTTATTTTATTAACTCATTTACAAACCTCAGACCTCAGGCCTCTCTTCCAATCAAATAAAGAGTCGAATAATTACTAATTTAACCCAAACTCTAATTATTGTATTGCAGACGAAATGGAGAGAAGGCGAGACTTTTACGCCAAACATCCAGATGCAGGTGCGCTATGGGTGCTCTTTCTTAAACATGCAAACACAGTGCTCAGTGTTCAGTATTCCTAGTATTGTAATGTTAGTACAGTAGTTAACACAGTTTCGTTACTTCAATTGGATTATCTAGAAAAGCATTATCATTATCCGCAGCGAATATCTTGCTTAAATTATTTTTATGTTAGATTTTTCCATCGAATGCTTAATAATTTAAAATTTTTAATTAGCTTGTAAACATTTATATAGTGACTTGACAAATATAACAAGCATTATTTTTAGACAGCTTTTTAAAATTCAATTCATGTCATAAATACATAAATCAATAAAATTTTGAATTTCAATAAAAATAATTGTTTTCGCAATTAATTTGCGAACAGCGCCGGCAGTCGCTGAAGATCGGGGCGAAGTCTCAGAGCACCGGATGTTTTATATGACAAATGACAAAATTAGTCTATCGCTCGAATATGGATACGGGTAAGCGTTGCTTCATATTGATCTCATTTGATAGTTTGATTTAGCATTTAACATTTTTGGCGAAATAAAAGCAGAGAATAATTTAGATTCGAAATCACAAATCGAGTGCTGACTCGAGTAGTATTGAGAGAAAGTTTTCGAAAGCAAATACTGGCGAAGATTGGCTAGACTTGAATGAAGCTTTTTCGCAATTCAATTTAGCTTTAGTTACAGTTAGTGTTACACTACAGTAGTGGTGAAGTGAATGAGCAAGGTAAAGGCGCCTGTAATTGGAGAGTCTGTTAGTGGAGTGCTAGTGCAGCCATTTGTTCTAAAGTAATGGTTAATAATAGAGAGCCAACACATCCTGTTTTGCAGTAAAGACGTATTGGAGACTATGAAGCGCTATTTGCTCTGTCCGGCCGGGCTCTCTATACTGCACCTGAAGAAGTTCATTATTAGGAAGTATGGTCTGCCCGCGACCTATAAGGTATGTCCACTCAGCCTAATTGCCTGCTAAGGATTGCGCCGCGTTAACACGTTACATCTACGTGTTTGCAGCATTGCTCTTGCCAAATTGCATTTTGCAACAAACGCCTAATCTCTCACTATTATGATCTAATGCTAAACGAATGAATCGATATATTTGAGCTGGTTAGAATACTGAAATTGAAATCAAACCTAGCTAATTTAAGCAAGCGTCAATTTGATTTAAATGGTTGTGTATATTGCGATTAAAATAAGTAAAACACGACTTCGAGGAAACATATAATTAGAGAGAAAATAGCAGTGTTTTGATTGATGCGGCTTTGCGTACAGCAAAGCGTAGACGCGTAGAGGAGAGCTGAGGGAGGGATGAGAGAGGGCTGAGAGAGCAGCGATTGTTGGCATTAATCTAAATCCGGTTTTGTTGCGCCGGTTGTGGTGTAGGTGGACGTCATGTATTTGGAAGATATACTCAACGAGGAGTACACGTTGATGGATGTGGCGTACATTTACGAGTGGAGACGGGTATGTATTCCTATTCTATTCGTATTAATAGAGCCGAAACCCAACACCAATACCCAATACCATACCCATCCTTACTATGCATACTATGCACACATACATACATTAATTCATATACAGTATACAGTGTTTGAACAGTATATGCATATTGCCGTCTAATCCCCCAGTCCTCAGATATTAGAATATAATTTCTCTCTCTTTCCCGCATTATACTGTATGTTTGTTATGCCCTTTCTGCCTGTGCTCGCAGCACCGAACGCACATCAGTGGAATAGCCTCGCATTAATGCGAGTGTTGATCCAAACCCTCGAGTATACTGTATACGGCATGTCTACGTACAGCACAAGCTGTCGCACATCGCGTGCTAACACTGCTTACACTATTGCACTATTGTATGCATTTGTATTGACAGTCGAGTTAATGCGCGCGTCTTATGTCTGAATGCATTGCTATTTATTTATTGATTATATTTTTATCTCGCTCTGGCGCTGGCACTGGCACTCGCACTCGCACTCTGCCTACGAGTCAATTCTTGCCAGTATTTAATATAAACTTGAAATCAGAGTCCTTGCGCTCTATTCAGACTATTCACACTCTTTCTCTCGTCTACTACACTTTTCTCTCGTCTACTGCACTTTACTCTCTTTCTCTCTAATCGCTTTGGTAATGACCTACTGGTGCTAACCCTACAGAGCGATCCGATGCGTCTTTTTTATCGGATAAGTGAAAGACCGATAAAGCGACTGAAGACAAGTCATCCGCAAGAGATTGAGTCTCGGAGTGGGAGTAGTCCTAGTAATGCAAACTCTGGTAAAAGCGATACCAATAATAACAATAGCAATGGAGTGACTCAGTCCCAACTGGTCGGCTCACAAGCGTCCAGTTGCACATCGCATACGACTGCTACCAGCACTAGCATAATGACAGGTGCGGCGCCGTTCAAAACGTTCAATTCAGGTAATATTAGTAACAATAGCGGTGCAACTGGCGTGACATCAGGCAAGGGATCTACTGCTACGCCCAAACATGAGGATACATCGAAAAGTGCTCCGACAGTGAACTGTGCAATCAATACACACCTCACAGCAGCTAAGGCTACACCTCAAGGGATACTGAAGTCAAAGTCGGCTCATCTCAGCGCCTCTTCTTCCCAAACAGACGAACCGCCAAAAAAGTTGCGCAAAATTCTCCCGGCCAACCACTCGGCCAACCACTCGGCCAACCAGTCCACCAACCACTCGGCCAACCACTCGGCGCCCAAGTCTGCTGCTGCACAGACTGCCACTTCGCTGCCAACTCAGACTCCCGCGCCTTCCACTTCCACCACTACTTCAACAGTGAGTAGTCTCCGACAGTGCAGAATCAGTTTGGATAAAAGCAAACTGTGCTCATCAGCGGCGACCACCAGCAGCAGCAGCGATGCGAACGCCGGGTGCAGAGAGGGATTAAGTGGAGGCAAGACAGTGCCGAAGGCGGATACAATATGTGTGAGTTCTAAAACTGCGTCTGCAATGGCAACGGGAATGGCAGCGAACAGCTCGAGTGCTAAAAAGACTAACAGTCGTAAATCAAGTGCTTTTGATGTGCGCACTCTGATTGGCACTGAATCCCCAACCCTTCAGTGCAATCGGCAGTCAGTTGAGGCCATGACTGACAGTCAATACATGGAATACCAGAAAGAGAAGGGATTTAATCAGAAAAATGCATCGATTGATGCCAAGAGTGCAACACAAGCAGCCAAACAATCAAAAGCCAGCTCTAACTCCAGGGCCAGCAGTGCTCGTGAGCTGAATCGCAATAGAGTCACTTCAAGCCAGTGCTCAATGCCATCCTCTCAGCCCCCGATCACAATGGGTTTGAATTCAACTAATACTTCAAGTAATCGAAAAGTTGCTTCGAATTCGAATCTG
>JAQIXC010001146.1:0-16515 GCA_034697605.1 Metabelba pulverosa
TTTTATTTAATGTAAGCTTTTCTGTAAAACTTATATCTTGCTAAATTTCATTAATTTAGAGTAAAGTTTTAAATTTCTAACTGACTTAAGTGCAGTTTGCTAATTAAACTTTACATGTAAATTTACACTATATCGAAGCAAAGCAAATTATTTTTGTATTAGTCAATTGTTTTACACAGTATATTTAAAGTTTAACTGATTTACAAAAATAATATTTGCGTTATTTCGATTAATTATATATATTTACATGAAAAGTTTAATTAACAAATGTACTTGAGTCAGTTAGAAATTTAAAACTTTACTCTAAATTAATGAAATTTAGCAAGATATAAGTTTTACAGAAAAGCTTACATTAAATAAAATGCGGATTTTTTATTCTCTAATTATAAGTACCGTTTGGTATTTTACGTAAATACCCATTTTGGATATATACTTAAATGTAAATACAGTTTAATACATACTTATATAATCAATTATTAATATTTATGAAATATTTAATTTTTTAAAAATTAAAATGAAATAAGTAATTTTTCAATTAAATTTAGTAGACGAGTAAAGTTTCTATAAAGTATCTTTATAATATAAATGCATGTTTCTGATAAATTATATATTTTTATAGCCTTAACCTTTTAGGCCTAATATTCTTAACAGTTATTCGTAAAAATAAATTTAGAATATTATAAAATTAAATAAAGACATTTAAATTGAAACCCAAATTATAATTAGATTTTTCATGTTTATTTTTTAATTTTCCAAAACCTTTGAAAATACTTTTGAATTATTAAACTCGATTTATTTTATATTATGTTAATATCTTTCTTCAATTTGTAACAGTTAATGTTCTACTACCATAAGAGCGGTTTGAAAGTAAATAGTAAAAATTCATAAATACTATTTGTTTATATAATAAATTTTTTTTTTAAATAATTAGCTTAATTAATTAAAGTTTAATCTATAATATTAATATTGTTTTATAATTAGACAATATTTTAAATAAATTTTAAATAATTTATAGCATAATTAAATTGTTATATCTTAATATTTTAGTTTTTATTTTGTTTTAATTTATAGTCTGTAGTTATAAATTCTACAGAAAAAACTAATTAATTATTTGTGTATTTTAATCTATAAAACAGCATTTAATAGGAATGCAAATGTAGAAAGTAATGTTGTCAGAATTGTTATGGTAAAATTATTTATTTACCACCAAATCTAATAAGTATTGAATTTGTCGTCGAATCGAATAGAGAAGTGACTGTACAGTAAGATTGCATTAATGTTAGGCAATAGCAGAGCACTAGAGGCAGTTCGACCGAGTGATGAGTGAGTGGAGAGACTTAGCACCGACTCATCGAAAATCTATTGGTGACTGTTGTCAACCTTTTTTACTTCATCTCAAACTATACGTTCGAAGACATCCATTACTGCAAACTTGCACTTATCTGATCGCAAACGCACTGAACAGTTGAACAGATGTTTGCCTTCAGAGGCACTGCTTGACTCGAATCCGTTCTTTCCTTCTTCTGGACAATAATTCGCATTCGATTCTCATTAGACCTCACATTATACGCTCCTCTCGACCCAACATTACTTCCACTTTAACCCAACATTAGCCCTACATTAGCTCGCATTAGCAGACATCGGCCCGACTCGGCCGCTCTTTAATACCATAGAACTCTTTCTCTCTTACCTTCACTTTTAGTTACAGCAAATCTTTACTTAATTTTGTTTTATTGCAAACAAAAGTTAATTGCAATTTTTAACATCACTCTGTAAGTTATAAATTGTTTACTGACAATTTTTTAAAAATATTCATATAAAATGTTTTTTCAATTTGTTGTCATACATAATAGAACTCTATAGATTTATTTTATCTAGCATTTTTTAAACGTTAATTGCTAGTTAGTCTCTAACCAAATATGTGAAAACGATTGATTAGAATGAGAGCCAAAATTAATTCGTTTCGTTTCAATCAATGTAAGCCTTTTCTAAACATGATTTTACACTATATTTGCTTCAGTTTTATTGATTTATAGAACGTTCTTACAGTGTATTCAAATACAGCAGTGCTTTTATTTCTATAATTTTAAATACACTATATCTAAAATAACAATATACAGTATAGCAGTATTTATTATTATATTAACATTTTTATTAACATGTATAATTAAAATTCAACTTAAAATAAGACTGAAAAGATTAAGATTTTATATTTTATATTAGAATTAACCCTACTTAAAATTTCTATTGAGTAAATAAGTTACTAATACTTAACTTTAAATCTTGATAAATATACCTTTACGACAAAATAAAGGTTTAATTATTGCATAGTAAATCTAATTTTCAAAATCTGTAATAACGATTATTGTTTGACAAACTTATATTATTGGTTTAATTTGTTAGTATTTGGTTTGGATTTTTTAAAAGTATAAATATGCAAATTACAAGTTTTATAAGTTATTCATAAAGTTTTAGCATAATTAATTTGTAACTTTTTAAATATCTTACTGTATACAGTATACACTAAAATCTTGAGAGTTGATCGTAATTTTAAAATTTAACTACACATTTAATATAGCATGACAATGTTGTTGCTTTAACAATTTTAACAATAAATAATTTGTAATAAAATAATGCAATTTTACCTATACATTTTAATTTGGCATAAAAAATTGTAATAATTATTCAAAGTAAAGCAATTATATTTGCATTTTTACTACGAATAAAAAAATTAGAATTCTACAATAAAAACAATACAATGCAATAAAAACTCTACACAAAATACTGTAGAGATTTATACAATTTATTGTATATAATTATTTAAATTAAATATTAAACAGAAAATTATAAAATTTTACTAATTATAAAACAAAAATATATGTAAAATTAAGTTGAAAGTTTTATAATGCCTAATAATCAATATGAATTGATACTATAGCGTAAATAATATATAAACTATCTAAAGATTTATTGATTTCTTTGTCTAAATTTTATGAAGTTTTTAAAAACTAAAAATTTGCAAAAATAAGTCGAGTGTTGTTGACATCTGACAATGATTTGAAATAAAGACATAAAAACTCAACACTTTATAAGTTATCTTAAATAATCTCATTTTGCAAATATTGAAGCGAACGAAACAAAACAGAACAGAACTGAACAGAAGTTTTTATCGATTCGATTATTATATTATGTTTTCAAATATTTCAATACATTTGACAAAACAAACGCAAGAAATAAAAGCTAAAAAGTGGAAGCAATGAAAGAATGGTTTGGTTTTAGTGCTCAACACTCACCCAAACACGTAATATCCACCAGAGATAGGGAGCGTTGCAAAACATGTTGGCCATCGCCCGGCGATGAGCCGATCTTTCGCCGCGAAAGGGCTCGCAGAGCAGCTGAGAATGTATCCACCATTCCTTCAAGTTCTACCCATTAATTATACTATTTCACAATATTAACAGTTCAATTTAATTACACTGCTTTTACAAAGCTTATACTGATTTTTAAAAAGACTGAATCATTTAAAAGAAAATATGACGAGCAAATGGAACTTGCAACATTTTAAAATTAAATAAAACTATTAAAAAATTAAGCAATCAAATATTATTCTCACAGATTAGAAAAATTAAAATTAATAGCTAATCAAAAACTTATAAAACTTATTATTAATAAATCGAGTGATAAAAGTAGTTTAGCGATAGGTTTAGGAATAGTTTGGAAATACTATAGTTATGACAGGTTTGGACGACATGTGTCCGATTGTGATAATTGTGAGATGAGAGCCAATACGCGGTTCGTCTTCAATAGAGAGCAGATCTTAATTTTGAGTCGTTTTAAGTTTGAGTGAAGTGTTAAGATTGTTGTTTGCGATTCGACAGATGTTTTCGCATTGAAAAAGTGAACAAAATATAAGTTAACTTCTAAGCAGTGAAAAGACGAAAAAGTGGTTAAGCAGTGAATAATGTCTATAAACGGCAAACGCTTTTATGCGTTGATTGCGGACGTGAAGCGATTGAATGTTCGGAGAATACGGAATGCATTCCATTAAATACTATACCCTTACCACACACTCCACACACTCCACACACTCCACGCACTCCACACTCTCCACACTCTCCACACTCTCCACACTCTCCACACTCTCCACACTCTCTGCTCCAGACTTGCGTACGGATGCGGCACAATAGCATAGACAGGCACCGGGAGAGGGATAGAGAGGGAGAGGGAGGGAGGGAGGGAGGGAGGGAGGAATCGAGAGAGAAGATGCTGACTGACTATTATTAGGAAAGAATGTGCAATGTGCAATTTGGTTGGTGTGCATGGATTGGCAACTTTATTCACTTTATTCTCTTTATTCTCACGTTTCTGATGCATAAGTGATTGAATAATTATATTACAGCAAATCGAGTAATGCAAATAAGAATTACTACAAATATTTAAATAAATGAATCGCTCGCTTCTCTTTGTTTTCATATCACACATTCCTTCATTGTGTTTAATTTAGGCTGTTTATACTTCAACGGTAATTACTATGCTAGTATTGCTTAATTTAATATTTTTATGCAAATAATATAAACTTGTAAATATTTAAATATTAAATCAAATTACCAAGTGCTGTTTGGGCATATTATAATCCATAATGTTATTTCTAGTGCAACGCTTGCCTTTTATTAAGTTTAGGTTAAAGAAAATATTTTCAATTATTTTTTTGTAATATTATTTTTAAAAATTATTTACATCAAGAGATAAAATATAAACTAAACTAAAGTTTCAATCCTTTCTAATAGTTTTATATTTTTAAAATGACTTTTTAAACTTTATGTAAGTGTATACCAAAATATTAAAACATAAAACTTGTCTCAAAAATAATCAATAAATAGAATAAAGTTTTGATAAATGCAATACTTTTAAAATTTTTTATATAATTACATTATATAGGATTATGAGTGAGAACTGAGAAGAGCGAGAGAATTGCATTTGAGTTTAGATAACATTTCTATTATTTCGAAGCAATTGAGAGAAACTGTATTTCTGCTTAAGTGCAAGACTTAGAAGTAGTGTAACAAAAATGCAAATACAGTACTAGTTCACTGAATATGAAGTGCAGTTTATAATTTACAAAGTAAATTTTTCACTGTATTCAGTACAGTGTATCGATACTTTTAATGCTGTAAAATCGATGCTTTATCAATGTTTGTTTAAAATATAAATATTATCATATTTTTATTTCTAGTAATTTAAAATTAAAATATTGGTACTGCAAACAATTGCATGCCTGTATTTAAATGATTATTTGCCGGTATTTATTTTTACAATACAAAAATAATTTTGAGATGCAATAAATGCTTTTTTAAAATAATACTTGAAATAAATGTATTCAAGAATATTTTCTGTTATTATTGACGTATATTTATTTTAATAACTTACATTTATATTCCACACAATTTAGAATAATTTAAGTTTTAATTATTGTTTAAATTGAAATATATATTTGAAATGAGAAAATCTGAATAAATTTCTAGACTTAAAATACTCTAAGTTCTTAAGTTTTATCAATTCTGATTAAACAGAACAATTATAATAAAACTGAGTAATTATAAGCCTTATAAGAATAACTTAATTTATTCTCAATTCTTAATTTAATAATTTTTCTGTATTGAGAGTAAGTGATGCATAAAGAAAGTCGACTGTGCATAGCGCCCAACCGACAGTACCGACAGTAGCACATGTAGGTTGGGTTGGAAGGAAAGGCACAAATGGGTTCTCAGATTAGCCAAACAGTTCTTTTTTATATATATAAAAAACTCATTACCTAAGCCATAGAAAAATTAGATTAATATTTTGTATAGAATATTTTGAATAAATTATATCAAAATATTTTTCAAACCTAAAATGTAACGCATATATCAAAAGCCGAATTGATTTAATTACAAAGTATTTTAATTAAAATAATTTATAAATAGTTTTAAAATATAATAATTATTAGTTAATTTCAGGTACACTGCATACCAGTGAAAAGATAGCTTTTATTTTAAAAGCAGATAAAAAATATCTAAATAATTAATTATTCATAGATTTTGTAAGTTTTTGTTCATATTTTAAAGTTGAAAGAAATGGGATTTGTGTAGAAATATCCGAAATGTGTTTTGAAATATTATTTTTGCTTTCGATATATTATCTGATCGAAACAGATCTGTCAGAAAAGTCAATCAATCGTACGTCTCGTCGTTTTCTGCCTTTTAATATACAGTATAAAAATGGTTTACAGAGGAAAAGCTATATATTTATCATACATTTCGATCGCCTTTTACTTTAAATCTTTATTTTATATTCATTCAGAGCTAAGATTTTGCAAAAATAAAAGACATTTTAAACCAATTATTGATTTTGTCGGTTAAAAGTTTGCGTTTAATAATAATCTAAATAATTATAAATTTAGAAAAATTAATGTTTCCCAACATATATAATAGAATCCCAACAAATATACTGTATAAAAACTAGAATCTAATATTGTAAACTATTTATGTTATTAAATATACAGTATATTTTATATAATAACCGTCGTTTGATGTGTTGACTAAAATATGATTTGTAGTGAATTATATGGCGAGAGAAGTGAATACTTGTCGGACATATCGTTGTCACAAATCTAATAGAGTTTGGGAATCGTTCTCAGCTTATGTCCAGTCGACGAGTTTTCTATTACTAACTTCTAATCATTGCGTTATTGCTTTTCCATTACGATTCGCTTCTGCTCGCCAGCAACCCTGCTCATTTTGCGCTCAAACCTCTATATTTTAAACTTTTCAAATATAATAAACTCAGTTTCAGTATGAGAGTTGCAAAAAGACTTTTTCGTCTAAACATACACTCGATTGGCAGCGACTGTTCGGTCGGTCTTTAGATTTGCAGCGAAACCACAAACTGTATGACGCGATTCGAGTACGTGATCTAAAACAGATTTCATGTTATATCTATCGCAGTATTGATTGAACGCTCGATTCTCTTCCTAATATTTACCAGTTTTTCAAATAATAAACCAATTCCTATAATACGTAATATTTTTATACTTATTATTTTTATTCAATACAATTAACTTTTATATAAAATTAAGTACTGTATAATTTTTTTATTTATAAAATTTTATTCTATGTTTCATATATGTATTTGCCTAGTCTGACTGGATGACTGGTTTTAACAAGCAATTCCAAAATATTCCAAGCAATTCCAAATTTTTTATCAAGTAAATGTACGCTATATTTTAGATAGAATTCAATGCTGAGAAAAATAATTATATACTTTGATATATTTACTATTTTTTTTGAGTTATTCGACTATAAGGCCTAAAAATTTCAAGAATATTAAACTTAATATTGTATATCAAAAACTATCATTACAATTTTATTAATGTTTAGATATGATATAATTACCATCTAATTGCTCTCATTTGCAAAAGTTTAAATTTAAATACTAAATAAATTTCTTGTAAAATTTATATAAAAAATAACATAGATCACAAAATAATATAATACCTTTATACAGTAATAAAAACTACAAATATTTAATGCAATAATAATTTAAGAATTTAATTCCAAACAAGTAACATGTAAATAGTTAGCAAAACACTAATATAAAAACAAATATAATAATATTTTCTTTGCAATCACTAGCGGTGTTGTCGTCTGTATTTCGAATTCTTCAGGTTTTGCATCCTTTGCGTCGATTTTGAAGAATAGATCGAAAATTGAATGAGTGATTAAATTATGAATGTATTTAAATTATAAAATGTAAAATCAGAAATCGGTCTGTCGGTGCATACCATGGTTGGAGGTCAACGCCGGCACAGGCGGGCAGGTGTTTGTTAGCGCAGTGTCTAAAATAGCTAAACTTACAGCCAGTTGTTCGCCAATAATAGCATTCATTGTTTAGCTGTCGGTCAGTGGCGCTGCCAATCGACGGCTGACTCTTATTCTCATCTAATGGTCGGAATTTGATCCGCAATTTCTCGTTATTAATGCAGACATTAGGCACATATACACCCTTTGAATGAGACAATCGTTTAAATGTCAAAAGTTTAAAGTATTCACTATTGAGAGTGATCTGCCGTAGCGTTACTTCACCTGAAGTCTAGCCATGGCTGCGCGCGGAGACTCCGGGTTATCGAAATTAACGACAGCTGTTCCCGTCTCCGCAATTATGTCGATCAGAGTTATTCTCCCGAATTGGTTGAGAATATCCCGCAATTGCTTCCGCGTCTGTTCCGTCGGTATTATGTTCGACACCCAAAGGCCTTTGAATCTCCAGGGGTTTGTTGGCCTGAAATGAAGCGACAATTTCTATACAATTCAAACCTAGTTTTCAATTCATTTTTACTCAGATTTGCGAATCAATTCATTCGGGAAATTAATCGCTGGTTTGAGAGAAGACCAGCGATTCTGCGAGTCGTCCCAAATGTCGACCATTTCATTGATTGCGTAACTTTTGCGGCTATTTCTACGATTGTAAGCAAATCGCGACTTCGGCTCACATTTAGAATTCGAGTCATTAATAGACGAATTAATGGCTTTACTCTCATTCGGACGAGACTTTTGGTCGCATTTGGTCTCAAATTTCTTATTTAAACTCTTGTCTAAAGACTCGTCGCCGGAAATGCAATCAATACTCTTGAGGTTGTCTTCACTCTTAGTTTGGACCCAATTGTCTCCATTAATGAGAAAGTCACTCAACTTCTTAAGAACATTCGTCTCTTTCATCTGTCCATTACAAGTATTACAACTCCAGTCAATCGGATGATCAGTAGCTGATCCGGTAGGCGGACGCTCTGATTCGGGCTCAACGGCTGAGTCGTTCTTCATGTCATCTAAAGCCAAATTGTCTATAACTTCTAAACCGAAATTAATTTGTTTGCCATTCAATGCATCTCTTGATTGAGTAAAAGAGGTTTTGCGGTATATCTGGTCTTCATTTGTGTGCATTTCGATTGGCTTTTCCTCCAAATTCTCGCATTCGTTAACTACTCTTTGGATTGTATTTACGGCTTCAGTGACGTCGAACACCCGACTGACCACTTGTTTGGCAGAACTGACGTTAAGGTCGGTTTGGCCGGGAGAGAGGGTCGACTGAGCCGACTGAGCCGACTGAGCCAACTGGCGAACACTGTTGAGTTCATTGTGAGCCTCTTCGCAGTGCTGGCCCTCGAGTTCGATGACTTTGGCAAAGCAGAGCTCTGCCTCTTCGAGTCGATTCAAGCCCTTGAGAGCCCGTGCTTTGCGGAAATGACATTTACCCCAACCCGCGTTCAGGGCGACGGCGGTGTCCGCGTCGGCCAGTGCTAACTCGAATTGAGTCAACTGGTCGTAACAATAGGAACGGTTCACGAAATACCGATATTCTAATGGATATAACTCTATGGCATTGCTATAGAATTCAATCGCTTTCTTATAATCGCTTCCGTAAACGCATTTATTGCCATTCCATCCGCTCAGTCGACTTCGAGCATAGATCAGCTCATTAGACATCTTCGACAATTAGATCATCAAAATCGAACTCAAAGTCTTTCAACTCATAAACACTTAAACACTTGTCATTCAATAATTCAAATCAATTCAATAATCATATAATAACGCGCTGTTAGACTAACATTAGCCTAAAGCTCATTGCGCTCTAAGTGACTACAAACGCATTGTTCGGTTCGGTTTAATTGAATGAGATATCAAATTAATACTATCAAATCAAATGGCATTAAATTCTCATTTTGAAATGTTTGCATTATTTAAGTTTTTATTAAAGTTTAAATCTTGTTTAAATCCAATTATAATAAAATAAGAAATTATTATTTATTACCGAAGATAACTAATTATAGCAAAAAAGGCCGAATTGTTTTTTGCTATATAGATGTGTATTTAAAATAAAATTTAGCCTTATTTTCATGATTAAATCTATAGTATAAAAATGCCTCAATAAAATTGAAGTAACTGTCTATTTCGAAAGAGTATTTCTATTAGAATTTGAAAGTTATACTCTTTTCAAATACCCTGAAATTTTTTTTAAATTCAATTAAATAAATATGTACAAATTATTTTATATTTATAAAAAAAAAGTTAACCTAATTTGTTCAAAAAGCTATAATTATTATGTTTTATATTACTTTATTAATAACATTGTTAATAATGCGGAAATTAAATAACTATTAGCTATTCTGTGTCTAAAGTTCTTACGATATGAAAGATATCGCAAATATATAACAAGCGATAGACAGCAATGTTAAGACTTCACAGCGGGAGCACAATAAGTATAATAAGCATGTTGAGCTCTAATACTTTAATCCAACGTGTAAATCTTAAACATGTTATATTAAATATCAATAATCATGCTATTTATTAGTTTAACGTTAGAAACATATTCCTATTATATTTAATATTGTGTTCGATGGCATCATATTTGAGAATTAGAGCAAAGAATAAGTTGATTACAATTTTGTCCACTAAGTGGCTCTCAATACGAACTATAAGTTTGTGTTTTGTTGACAAATTAATTAGTGTTTTAGGGATTTTGAGCCGAAATTATGTTTTGATAATTGAATTAAATTTGAATTAGTTTTGATTGAATTGCTTGGAAATGACTTTCGATTTGCGAATTGCCGTCGTTTGCAGTAGTAATCAGAATCGGTCTATGGAAGCACACGCTGTGCTCAGGTATGCCATATATGCCATATATGCCATATATGCACTCGAGTCAGACAATGAGTGCTTTAGTCTTCACTATAAGACTGATTACAAATGAAGTGATTTTATTGAAATAATTGCCTATTCTTTCCATCACTTGTTTGACAGCAAAAAAGGATTCAAAGTTCGCTCATTCGGCTCAGGTATGCAAACGAGTGGTAAATACAGTCGACCTAAGTATGCCTAATATGCTGTCTGTGTGCGCTCTGGTAGGAAATCAGGTGAAACTTCCCGGTCCGGCACAGGACAGACCCAATGTCTACGACTTCGGCACTACCTATGAGGAGATGTACAAAGACTTGCTCTCAAAGGACAAAAACCTGTATTTATGCCAAAATAGCCGTTTGTAGTGAATGAGACGAATACGAGGTTTTGCTTTCGAATCCGAATCAGTTATACTCAGAACGGAATCCTTCATATGTTGGACCGAAACCGACGGATCAAGTCATGTCCGGAACGCTTCCAAACCTGTTATGAACAGTTCGACGTCATATTCACGGTTGAGGAACGGGTTTACGATCAGGTCGTCGAAGGTTTGCATTCATTTACGTCCGATATCTGCAAACAAACCAATGCATTGATGTCTGAATCGGTAGAGCTGTCGACCCGGACTCCGGTCGACAACACGACGGCCCACATCATCAACATCGATGTGCAGGACAACCACGAAGAGGCGACTATCGGTGCGTTTCTCATCTGCGAAATGGCACTAATGATGGCTCAATCGCATGATTTGGACAACGATATCGACGAACTGCTCCAGGAGTTCGAGAATAAGGCCGAACGACCCCTTCTCCACACAATTGCTTTCCAATAGTTTTTCAATTAATTTATTTATTAAATTAAAACAAATTTATATTTTCTAAGCAATAATCGCTTTATTTATCCAAATATCCATAAATTCTTCTCAACTTTTCCTTTTTGTTGCGGTTATTGTGCTTTTTCCAGGGCTTAGACGAGCCGTCAGTACCAGTAGAGTCGGCTTCGGAAGCGCAGTGGCGGACACTGTCGGCAGCCATTCGCGTATAGCCCGTAACCCCGTGTATGCCTTTGCTGTGAGCACTTGAACTCCTGGTCATGAAGTAAGAGCTGTCGAAGTCTTTGCGAGTGATTTGACTGCTTTCGAGAATGCGTTTCAATGATTCAGACATTTGATGATTCGATTGTTTACTGCTTTTCGGGAATTCGTGAAACCATTTCTGCTCGCAATCGGGCGGACAGTAACAGAAGAGTAGTTTTCCGCAAACAAAGTCCTTTAGTATATAACGGGCTGTCCGGCAGTTATCGGGAATTCCTCTTTGAGTCATAAAACCGCGAGAATAGCCATATGTTGTGAGCAGTTCCTGTGCTGTCACCGATCTGTCCTCATCTTCCGATTCGCTCGGTTTCGGCAAAACAATCGAATAGAGAGTTTCGAAGATATGTCTTGGAATCCAATGCGTGAGTATAGCAACGGGAGGAATGGGATCTTTCAACTGATCAATCGGTAGTATTCCGTTGACTATCATTTCGGCTTTACTCGAGACGATGTTCGGGAACACCAGTCCCGGGCAGTCACACAAAGTGAGCTCATTGTCGACAACTAAAGTCTGGAAGTGTTTCGTCTTTCCCGGAGTCGCCGAAACGGAGACTCGTTTTGACTGAAGAATTGCGTTAATTGTTGACGATTTGCCGACATTCGGGTACCCGACCAGACCTATTGTGATCGGTTCGGCGCTCTCCGCGCTCTTCAACGACTTGAATATAGCAATCAATTGACTTCGACTCACGAGTTGCGCCGAATTGTGCTCTGAGTGCCAGTTGTGTTCATTCGGAACCAATTCGTCGATGTCTTCACTCGACTCCAACTGTTGTTTAGCGGAGAAAAAGAGAGCTCTGATGTGAAGCGAATCGAAATATTTGGCCCAAATCTGGCGCTGAGTTTCGCTGAGAAAATCCGATTTATTTAATAGAATTAAATTGATTTTCGATTCATTCACTTCTTTCACGTATTTCTGTAAGTCTTGACACAAGAAGATCATTGGATTCCTTGCGTCGAGTATTTGGACGCAAACGTCGCTCCTCTCGACCACTCGCCAGAGTTGGCGCCAGAACTCCAGGTTCTTCTCAAACGGCGTCAGTACTACTGATTCGTTGGTTTGCAGATCCGCTAAATGTCTTCTCCACTCCAAGTAGACGTCGTATTCCAATTGATCCAACTCTTCGGCTGTTGTCTCCGCCGACCAGTTCGGACGCCGAGGAATGAGAAGCTGATCCAAATCGGGTGACTCTTCAGTCAGCACTTCGGCTCTCTTGTGGATCACTTCATTTGAGTCAATTATCTTAATGTTTTCGCGTTCTGTCGACAAACAAATGCCAATTAGTGTCGAATGAGTGACAAACCAATGGTTCGGAACCTGCGGTGAACTCAATGTTCGCCATTTGAGCCGTCGATATGAATTCGTCGAGACTTGTCGTCTCCGTCACACTCTTCACATTCGTATTGTCCGAATCCAAGGCATGTCTCTGCAGTCAACCGATTGGACACCGATTGGACACCGATTGGACACCAATTGCATTAATTAGGCCTTCAATTGAAGTGAAGGAGAAATACCTGACTTTTGTAGACATGTTTCGCCAAATCTTTTTGTTTCTCTTTAATCAAATGTCTTCCCAATGCAGAGAACGAGTCCTTCTTTTTACCCATTCTTTCGACAATTGTCTTAATTCTCTTCAATTAGCGTTAAGGCGATTGCAATCAAATGCTTACGGATTCGCATAAAAACAATCGAATTAACCGAATATCTGTAACTGTATAAAGTTGAACAGTTACTGTAGTCTAACAAGTAAGTGTGATGTTTAGAAACGAAATCAAAGCACCATTCTCATTTCTAATTTCTAAATATTGACAAACCTCGTGGCAAACCACGTGATTATTTAAAGAGCAATCATAGGGTTGTAAATAATTTGAAGATTTGGACGAATTTGTGTTATTTATTCTAAAACTTTAGTGCAGTGAACACAGTGTACAGTGAGTATAATATGCTATCTATTTCTCACAGTTCGACATAGAGAAGCTGTTTTGAAATATGTGCAGTGTAACATATTGCATAGAATTTTAAAACTCAAATAGGTCCAAATCATCATGTTATTTTATAAGCTCCTATAGTATTTTATAGACATACAAATGGGAGTAGAAAATGACGTATTATAATTAGTAAAACAAGCTTGGTAAAATTATATTTTTAAGCAAACCTGGCAATTTAAATAAACCTGATTTCTTTATTTTATAAAGTTAGGATTAATTTAAAATTATGTTTGACTTATAATACGATTTGAAGCTTGATTAAAAATAAAGACAACATAGTAGTTTAGAGTTACACTGTTTAGTGGTTTATTACTGGTTAAACATCACAATATCTGATATACTACTAAAGTACTACTATTTAGTACAGTCCTGTGATTACTACTATACTTGCAAATAAACTAATGTTTTAATAATCCATTTTAGAAAATATCTTCACAATGTTATTCATGAAATTGAATATGAGTTAAGCTTATATATTAAGTTGCAAGTATATTTAATTGACATAAGTTATCTAAGCTTGCTAATTATCTAGCAAATAAATTAATTAAAAAATCAAATGTCTATATTGCAAAAAAGTTTGAACGGTAAGGATTGTTGCTTAGCTATTTAGTATGTTTTAACTTTACTACATGATAATTTCAAACATTATTTTCTCAAACATTTTTTAGTTAATCTATTAACTGATAAAAATATAAGTTTATAATTAAAAATTATTTAATATCTTTCCATATCTAAAGCTCGATTATATGAAATTTGTTAAATTATGTTGCAAAATTTATTCTGGTTTGTAAAATTAGTGTTTTGGTTTGTTTAAATTAAATTTGTTCAAGTTAAATTAGAACTGACAAGTTGAAGTTACAGTACACAAAAAACAAACAAATATGAAGTTTTTATCAATTGTGACACATTGTGTGAAAATGACCAATCATTTTGATCTAAAATTTGCATATAATGTAAACATGGATAATTAATATTTTAATTTTGATCTTGGTAGTGATACTTTTTCAAGCGATTCTAAACTGAAAGATGATACTAATTACAGGATTTTGCATATACAGTATTTTGCCAATAATATACATGGCACTAATTATTAAATAAGTTATTTATTGATTTTAGAACTAAAATTTACTCTACATTTGCGAAAATCTGAATTAAAAATTAAGTTTAGGTCAAACAGTAGTACTAATCATAAAATATAGAAAATATTAATCTTTAAAAAAAAGTTTTAAAAATACGAAATTCGTGTTAAAGTTGTTTTAGCGCGCAATGAGAGTTAACAGCAGTCCTGTATAATATATTAATAACTATACTGAATAATTCCTAGTATAGTTATCAGATAAATTTAGTTTATTTTTATTATCAAAATCTAACTTGTTAAATATCAATTCTTTAGTATTCAAATTTTACCATGAGAATTGCCATAATGTCCGGATTAATGCTTAACGTATACACTACTTAAATTGTAATGCTATCTAAATTTAAAAACTGCGTATATGGTACTAACATTTGGGAAGATAGTATCATACCAAATTATTAACATTTCAGGAGTATTTAAACAGTGATTTAAACAGCGATTAATAACTATATTATCAATGAAAATGTATTTCAAATGCATTGCATTTATTTTGGTCATAGAATCGGTTAAGTGTTTAGATTTGGGAAAACTTGTAATAAATGCGAACAAAAGTCTAAACGATATAGAGTTGAAGAGCGAAAACCCGAGCAAACCGGAAGAGGTGCTCATTACCAGCTTTCTGGGCACTAGTATTTCCAATGCCGAGAGGAATGGCAGCTCAAAGACAGCGAAAGTCTTGTTCAGTCGCGACCCGACGGCAGAGCATAACTACGCTATTGTTGCCGAACTGGAAAATAGTGACAAAATAGCGCACTATTCGGTCGATTGGATCAATCCATTGCCGAATGAGGAGATCTGTATTGACGCCGGAGGTGACCAGCAGTGGTACAGCACTTATGAGGAGTTAGAGCAGAGATGGCCACTGGACAAGAACAAGCACTTCGGAACGGCAGTCGCCTTTTCAACCAACGATCAGTTCCATAATGCCATCGGAGGTGTAATCGAGTATTTATTTCTCGGATCCGATGGCTTCGCGGTGTTTGTCGAAAGATCTTCGCCTCTATTCTTCAGAAGAGATACCATTTCGGGAAAACCATTGCTTTGTTTTTCCGCTGATTACCATAAAAGTCCGTATAATCACGCAATCGCTACAAACAAAACCGAAATCGTTATTCATTTGATGTCCGGAACCGATATATTGCATGTCTACAGATATGCGGCCAATAAGTGGATTAAAAAGCCGAAAGACATTCCCGACCAACGCATGATTCAGTTCCCTATTTGGTATTAGTAGTAGAGTTAACCTTGCTTAATTTCTTGCTAATTGTCCCGGATGAACTGAATTGCAGGTCTACTTGGGCTAAATACCACTCCGACATAAGCCAAGAGAAAGTGATTGAATTTGCGACTGAGATCTCGAACAACGGTTTGCCAAACAGTCAAATAGAAATCGACGACAAATGGGAATCACATTACGGAGACCTCGCGTTCGATACAAACAAGTTTCCGAATGTTCGCCAAATGGTAACTCAACTCAAGAGTATGGGCTATAGAGTGACACTTTGGGTCTATCCGTTCGTCAACACTGACTCCGATGTGTTTAAGACAGGCGAACCGTATTTCATAAAATCCCAAAACGGACAGGGTAA
>JAQIXC010001147.1:0-16501 GCA_034697605.1 Metabelba pulverosa
GGGTTCTGGAAGAGTGGACTGGAACCGGTATAGGGTTTTGACGGAGGTGGACTGGAGCCGGTAAAAAATCTACTACTAGTATTGTATTAAAAAATAAAATGCTTATTTTAGAATATAATGCTAATTAGTGACTAACTATCATTCGGATTTAAATGTCTGGATGGATTTTTACCAGGTTTGATGAAAATCTAAATGCAGCAAAGATGCAAATGTTATTCAAAAACTTTGGAGTAACATAATTTATAGCAATGTAATGTATTAATCATATATTAAACATAAATGTACGATTGGAAATTTATATTACAATTACCGCTTCATTACAGCTTAACTTCGTATTGTAGCTCTGCTACTATTGGTTGGTAAGATGTATCTATCAATAAAAACCAAGCTTTTGGATTTTTATCATGTACTGTAACAGTAGATTTCTTTTTGATCCATGTATTAAAGTTTATCCGCTTAATTCTATATGAGATATACAGTATACAAATAAACAATCACCCATCGAAGACATGCTATTATTTTTGCCATGCATAATTATTTTTTAATTTATAGAAACAAGATTTTTTAAAAATCGCACCTAATTTGTAAAATAGAAAATATTATTTAAAAATTGATACTGGTTAAAAAATTTTGCCTTATTACTGTCAAAAGCTATCAAATTAAACAAAATATTTAGCGCTTCTTTCCTTAATACAGTTTTGTATTCCATTTAAAAATTATATATAGTATTTGCAAAAATGAGTGATTTTAAATTGAGTAAATTGTAAGTGACAGATTTTAAACATAATACAAACCAAATCAACAATGGCAATTACAAGTATATTCATAAAAGAATTACAAATAAATATTTTAACCAAATGGATTTTGTAAAAATTGCCTCAAATTTTAAAACAGAATATCTAAAAAAACATTTTACATTTTTGCAAAAAAAAAGCACTTTTAGAAATTAGATGCAATTATGAACAGGTATAGTTACTGAAAATTTTACAATTATTATACATGGTACTGTACCATGTTTGCGATAGTAGATTGTTTATTCGTAAGGTTATAAGTTATATACAGTATGTAGCATAAACTCCATACCCACCTTAAGGTGATTATCTCATAAACCGCTTAAACGATTTTTAAAATTTTTAACTCAACATTTTCACATTTATACCACGCAACTTTCCACATAGGAGTTTTTGTGAATACCTGATATTTTAAAAATTACAGCATAAAACGTGTTTTCAAAATTTCAAATTTGAAATTACGAAATTTTTAAAACGTAATTTCTTTCTAATTTTTAATGCCTTTGATTGTTAACAAAGAAAAGGTATATATAATTTCACCTCTGACCCACCCACCCACCCCACCCACCCACCGTTGCTACTTTATTTGCAGCGACTACTTGCTCGTTATAGGAATACAAATCTGTATATTTGTAACACAGTGAAACAAGAAGGTTTCTATACTTGCAGGGTGTATAAATACAAAATGTTAACGGACACGCTGGTAATATAACTCAAATCTTTTGATAATAACGTTCTTTGATGTTTTACTACTATTAATAATTAAGATCTTTATATTTTTAATTGCCATAGCTTATATTAGTAATGGCAAAATTTTTGTATTTAATAACGGTTACTCGAATATAGTGTAAACAAACAAATGTTTTTATATTAACATAGCAAATTTATAATTTGTACTTAATAATGGTTAAATAACTACAGTGTTATTAAACAAATATTCAAACCCTTTTAATAATAACGCGTTAATATGAGATAGCTTACAAATAAAACACATTGGTAAATGGGGTGCATTAGTATAGTGTATACTGCCATAGGCAATGCATTGGGATAAAGGGTTTGAGGACTGGTGTACTTAGGGGGAGCAATGTAAAATGAACACTTTTAGCGTTATATTAATAACGCGCCAATTTGAGATAGTTTACAAATGGAACACATTGGTGGATGGTATGCATTAGTGGAGTGTATACTGCCATAGGAAATGCATTGGGCTAGTTGATTGAACGGCTAGTGTGCTTAGGGGGAGCATTGTAAAAATGCACAGTTTTAGCGTTATATTAATAGTGCGCCATTTTGAGATGGTTTACAAATGGAACACAAATGGATAGGGTGTATTAGTGGTGTATACTGCCATAGGAAATTTGGCTCTATAGCCCAAATTCTATAGCAAATTATGGTTATGGTTGGGTGTGTGATTAAGGGTGCCGGGCCGCCCTGTGCTGGAAGCAGGTGAGCTGGGCTGCTGGTTTTCGGTATGTTTGCTAATCTAGTGGGTATGCGTGGCTGAACCGAGTTTCGGAATTTTACATGAGTATATTTGAATTTTGTATAGCTTACTAGCGCATCTGTAAAATTTTTGTATAGCTTACTGGCGCATCTGTGAATTTTGTATAGCTTACTGGCACATCTGTGAATTTTGTATAGCTTACTGGCGCATCTGTAAAGTTTTTGTATAACTTAATGTCGCATCTGTGAATTTGGCATAGCTTACTGTCGCATCTATGAATTTGATATAGCTTACTTGCGCATCTGTGAAGTTTTTGTATACCTTACTTGCGCGTCTGTGAAGGTTTTGTATAACTTACTGTCGCATCTGTAAATTTGGCATAGCTTACTGTCGGATCTGTGAATTTGGCATAGCTTACTGTCGCATCTGTGAATTTGGAATAGCTTACTGTCGCATCTGTGAAGTTTCTGTATAGTTTACTGGCGCATCTGTGAAGTTTTTGTATACCTTACTTGCGCATCTGTGAAGGTTTTGTATAGCTTATTTGCGCGTCTGTGAAGGTTTTGTATAGCTTACTTGCGTGTCTTTGAAGGTTTTGTATAGTTTACTTGCGTGTCTTTGAAGGTTTTGTATAGTTTACTGGCGCATCTGTGAAGTTTCTGTATAGCTTACTGGCGCATCTGTGAAGTTTCTGTATAGTTTACTGGCGCATCTGTGAAGTTTTTGTATAACTTACTGTCGTATCTGTGAATTTGGCATAGCTTACTGTCGGATCTGTGAATTTGGCATAGCTTACTGTCGCATCTGTAAATTTGGTATAGTTTACTGTCGCATCTGTGAATTTGGTATAGCTTACTGTCGCATCTGTGAAGTTTTCTAAATAAATGATTATGCTCTATTGTGAAGGAGGTGCAAGTAAATTGTAAAACGTAATTAATGACGTGAAGTTATAAGAAGTCGCATTAAGGTGGCTTGGTTGGTACTAACATTAATCTATGCTTATTATGAGTCGGATTTAACGGAATAATAATGAATAGTAATATATAAAAGTGGTCTAACTTAATTAATCTTACAATATATGCTCAATAAATGAATGATTAAAACGCTATAAATTACGGACTTGGAATCAAAGGTATTAACGTTATACTGGGCAGTCTTGTTTTAAATGTAAAATCGTAAAATAAATGTTTATATTTATAATTAGATATATTTAAATTAAATAACTGATTATTATTAAGTATTAAAACTACTAATTAAATTAGAACTATTAGTAAGCTTTAATTCAATACTTAAAACTTATAATATTCCATTAGTTCAATAGCGTTATTTTTGGTGCCTGTACAATAAATAAAAATAAATCTGGTAAAAATCTGCGCTAATTTTGATTTTAAGTAGGCGGTAATATCCCATATATAGTCATATCCTTTGGCTCAAATAACTTGTATATAAGGGACTATTTTTAATTGATTTTAGTTAAGCCATTCTCTGCTATAGATCATAAGCTCTCAAAGGAGAGTTCTGAGAGATTTTATTTAAAGTTTAATCAACACATCAACACATTATTTATAATTATTTATACAAATATTTGCAAAATATAAAAAAAAGTTTAATTTATGAAAAATTGTTAACAGATTCATTTACATGTTGACAAAACATTTTGTACAACAAATAATACATCATATTTTGCAATTTCAGATTTAACAAATCATTTTTCAAATGTTAAATATAACTGCCTTTTGTGATATATTTTAAATATAAAATTAACTTAAACATAAATAAAAAAATTTATTTGCATATAAAATCTAAAATTAACATTACAATTTTTAAAAATGCAATTACCTAAACAAGCTTGGTTATTTTTATGGAATAATGTAAATTGATAGCAATAAAACGAAGTATATTTATAGTAAATATCTGTAATAATATACTAAATTCTAAAATATATTTTTGTATTTATAACTAGAAATATTGACATTTGATTAGAATATAATAAACTGAAAAATTCACCATATAATAAAAATACAGTTGCTGAAGCTACTTTGCTAAAGTTACTTTTTAAATTTAACAATTCAAAAAAACCTCAGGCCTAAATATTTGACAGCTAACAGATAGAATGCTAAACTAAAATTATATTTTCAATCAATATAAGTCTAATAAATTTTAATATTTTTCTAATCTACAGATAGATTTTTAAAAAACACAATTGGTACATATAATTATTTTTATGTTTAATTTTGTAAAGAAATGGTATATTATTACCAAAATGATTGTGAAAATAAATTCAAATTGTATTAATAAATAGATATATAGTATATTATATATTTGACATTATTGTTGAACTTTTGATATTTTGTCACATCTATGACATAAGCAAATAGAAGAGTATAGAGAGTAGATTGTACTGTAGACTATAGCGTAGGTTATGTAACGATATTATTGGTTGTGTTGACAAATGGGGAGAAGATGTGATTTTTTTCTTTTTGGTTTAAGTTTTATATTTATGCGTTAGCCTAATATTTGAGGAATATTTGAGGAATATTTGAGGAATATGTGGAATATGTATAGAATTATAGAATTAGCGAATGCTATGCATTGATGCGTTGGACTGAAGTGAAGGAAAAGATTTGTCGATTCATTGGTTGCTATCGTTCTATCGTTCGAAGCGATGAAAGACTTGATGTTTAAAGAACTCGAATGTCATTCATATCGAAGACAAACTGGTTTTGAGTGAAACTCTGCTTTTCTTTTCTATTCGAATAATAAACATATTCTGACTGTTGTTGTCATCACAGGATTTGGACATCAATTTTCTTCCAATTCAATGTTCAACAAAAATAAATGTTAACTTCGAATGAATAAAATATTTTTATTCATCCGTTCTGTGCATTCAATTTATTAGACGACTGAACGCAACATCTGATATGAATGTGTTTTTGCAATCCCTGAGCGGACACAGACTTACAGACCTTTCAAGTGTTTGTTCTTTCCTTTAATTAAAACTTCTATCAATGCATTCAAATCTCGCAACAAATACTAAATCCGAATACGTTTTTAGCGCATAAACTAATGTCTCAGATCGTCTCGAATCACCCTCTCTCGGATCGTCATCTTAATTATACAATCATTTTTAAACTTGATACTTTTCAATCCTTCACTACATTATGAGTTTGAAAATATCTTAAATAATTAATTTAATAAATTGAATTTATAATTGACATTATTAAAATAATTTTACATACATATTTAATTTTATAATTAATTAAAACTAATTAATAATCTGATTAAAAATGCTTAAAAATCTTGATATAAAAATCAATATAAATTAAATATATATTGTAGAATTGATTTTATTGTGATTTGGATTTTATTGAAATTTTATTGTGTTTATAACATTTTTTGCAATAAGAATTTTAAAATTATTTAACAACTACCCAGTTAACTAGATTCTTACATAAATTTTCAATTTTTTTATAATTTTTACAATTTTATACTTTATCCCAGTAATAAATTCATTTTTATTGGGATTTAAAAAATTCCTCCATGCTGACAATTATTGGTCATTATTGCTTGGTAATAATTACTTATTTGATCTATCGTTAGTTTCAAAATCCATATGAAAATAAACTTATTTCTCAGATATTAATATTAGGAAATTTTTATACTGTTTATATTAAATAAAAAAATAACAAAACACATATGAATTATTAAACTAATGCTTAATAAGTATAAACAATTTAGTAGTGTTAAATTTATAATTATAATAATTTTATAAATTAGCTAATAAAATTGCACATATTAATGCAATTAATCAACATTTACATTTGGGTCAAATTACTATGTAAATTGTGAATAAAAGTACATTAGCATTAGTTAGCCTAAAAAGTTTTTTAAAATTAATAATAGCTGACTCTTTATATTTTATGTATAATAAATTAGTTAACATAATATTATTTATCCTGTATTTATTTCACTAAATGTTTTTAATAAACATAAATAAATATTATGGTTTAAACAAAGCTTTGTTCTTACAAGTTTTTAATAAATTTTAAACATGTGAAAATTGTATTTACTTAATATAAATTATCACAAATAACATTGATTTAATAATTATAAATTTGTATTTTTAAACTATAAATAGATAAATAATAATTAATAAACAAAAATTGGTCTTTATTAAACAAACATATAATAACTATTATAATATAAATATATAGTACATACTATACTAAAATTAATACGTGTGATTACATAAATATTTATTTAAAAATTTTAATGTATTTATTTTTAAATTGCTAATTAAATATTAATTTTAGAATTATGCATTAAATTTTGCATAAGCAGTACACTCAAACCTCCAATGACTTTGGTTATCGAATATACACTAGGATAGACTGTATGTTCACTCATATATCGATTTACTCATTGGAGGTTAGAGTGTATCTGGTATTTGAATTATTTAGTTAATTGAATATTAAATAAACAAAACGTTTAACAAAAAATAAATTTAATAATAACAGTATGAGTTAATACATAAGCTTTATAATACCAATTTAATATATAAATATGATAATATTTATACGCTTTTTAGGTTATTATTAATAAGTTATTAAAAACTTACTCCTTTTTATAGTTGGTATTAGTTGTGGCCGCTTTTGGATGTTCTTGGTTACCTCTGGTAAGTTTTACCCTGACACAACTTTTAAATAAAATGTTATCTAAAACAGTTGCAATATTTTAATTATAAATATTAGAACAAGTAGAAATGCTAAATAAGCATACACTGTATTCAATGACATCTATATTTATTTATTTATTTAAAAATAAAAAGCTGTGTAAAATTATAGTATATGAATATTATGGTAAGTATTGATTAGCTGACTGTTGTCTCAGTTTGTATAGAACGTGCAGTTGGTTTCAGTTGCTTTCCGTCGCAATCATTTAAGTTTATTCCCTGTAATTGTGCAGTAAATGCTAAAAACTTAGGAACAAGCTGAAATAAAGCAAAAAAGCTAGTAAGCATGTTAATTTAAATCAAATGATCTCAGCATTTACTCTCCAGCATTGAGTCTAGAGTATTGCATCGTCTAATAGCATTGGAAGTCGTCATTAGTTTGTTTCGAAGCGATTCTTTAGCCCAAATATAACTAACTCGACAGTACTGTAGTGTATAGAGTCTACTATAGACTGTAGTCGACTGCACAGTACTGTACAGTCGACTCGACTGCGATTGCAGTTTCACTTTAATTGTTATCGCAATTAATTTGATTAAATCAAAGCAAAAGTTTATCTAAACAGACAAACAGACAAATAGATTAGTGAAGACTTGAGTAACCGATTGATTAACGGAATGAAAAATAAATTGGATGTTAAGTCGGCGACGAATTATCTCAATTCAAACCATTCGACTCAATCGACTCAATCGACTCAATCGACTCAAACCGGATTGCGTTTGGAATTTAATCTTTAGAAACAACACATTCTCTTATTATAATTGTGTTTCAGTTTTAACTACGGCTTATATACTGAACGTAAAATTTTAAATACCGCTACAATAGAATACTATATAGCAATTGTGCACTCGGGGTCAAATAGAGCCATCTACAGTATAACATCTTAAATCACATCGGAAACATAAAATTTATTTAAATTAATGAGTAGAATAAACTTGTAAATAAAGTTTATAATAGATCTATATAATCTGAGACTTAGAAAATGTTATATAAGAAATAAAATATACATTAATATCAAGAATGCTTACTATCGGGAGATTTTAGTGTAGAAGCAAAGTGTGCAGCATTGCTATATAGAATTAAGAAAATTATTACAAAGCATCTGAATAAAATTAACATTGAATTGAATGTTGGTTTAGATTGATTTAAAATTCGAGTTAATATATTAATAAAATAGATTTATTGTAACAGACATGATATTAAAAGAGCAATTATCAAATATGTTTTTTAAGTTTGCATAAAACAGTTTAAAAAAATATTAACTTGTTGCGTTAAAGATTCGCAACTTTTTAACCAAAAAATTAATAAACTAAAACATAAAACATAGTGTTTAAAGTTGCATAAGGCCTGTACTAAATATATCGAACGAAATCGCATTATTTTATTTCGTTGTATAAATTAAAATATATTTAAAATTGAAAATTTTGTATTTTGATTTTTGATCTTTAATCTTCATAACATTTATACTTTTTCACTGATTCTAAATATCTATTGTGTAAAATTAGCTTGGCAAAATTCTAAATAAATTAAAGAAAAAACATCATGTTATGAAATGAAATTACTAGTAAAGAATTAAATTGATATGTTTACACCATGATAAGTGGCACTTAAGATGGCAGTTTATATAAATTTTATTCTAGAATGCAAAAAAACAATCTTGTACAACCGGACAATTTATCTTGACGTCTTTTGACATGATTTTGTTTAATGAACTCTTTTTATATTACGTAGATTTAAAAGTAGAACCAAATAAATGAAAGAAACATTAAAAATAAATGCTAACATGTGTGTTTGTCTGATTGAAAGAATACATATCACCTTCTGGTCGACTTCAAGATAGTGAGTCCCGATTTTGACGTATTCCTGATGTGCCACTGGATTGCCATGTCTTCGGTTTGCTATAATGTAAATATAATTTTAATTTTCACTTTTATCTCAAGTTATAAATATCCTAAAAATGATTCTTGGTAACTGGTTAACAGCCTTTCATATACTGCTGGCTAAACGAGTCATTCCGAAAAGGTTTGAATTATTTATAAATTTTGTCTAATGCTGTCGATTGGCGAGTGTTTCGCGATTTTCGGATTCATCTAATCTTGTGCTTCTCATTCACTAATCGTTGTGTTCGCACCGAATAGGCGCCCGAAAGCTCTTTCACATAATCTGTTGCTGTTTTCACAAAAAGAATTTCGATATCGAAGACATCGATTGCCAACTCAACAACACGACACTCAGCACATCCGCTCGAATCGCCGCCAACGCCAACGCCAACGCCAACGCCAACGCCAACGCCAACCCCAACGCCAGCATCAGCGCCAACATCCACTCGAAGAGCACGAGTAGTGAACCCAAGTCTAACGACACGAAGTCGACATTCGTTTGACATGATCATCGTCACCACAATCATTACCATGATTGCCATGATTACCATGATTAACATGGTCTATATTTGCAATAATTAAACAATCTACTCCGTTTGTTTGATTATGGATTGCTGTTTTTGTACTGAACTAATTCTGTGAAATTAACATATGATGAATGATGCTAACTTATAATACTCTTATTTATTTAATTTTCAATCCAACTCATTGAATGAGGATATCAATAAAGATGAGAAATTAAATTAACATTATCCATATTGTGGCTGGCGCTGATATAAAGCAACTAGTTGATTTTAGCTTTTGCGGTTTTTAATGAATGTTTACCTAGCGAGCACTGGTATTTATAAAATATATAGTTTGTTTCCTACGTATAGATATCAGTCGGTCTAATAAATAGATAAAAAGCGCAAAACTGTTTAATTGATTAATTGCTTTGTAATGATTGCAATTGCAGATCATTGACGTCGGGCTCGGTTTGAATGTTATTATGCTTTTTGCTAATAATTTAAACGTTTTTTTTTTGTTAAAACCAAGAGTTTATTCATATTAATCTAATGACGATTTTTAATCAAACTATTTAAATTTGTTTAGGTTTCTGTAAGTATGGTATTTAAATAAAAAGTCTAAAATTTTAATTATTGTTTTAATTCATTAAAATGTTATTATTCTTAATGTTATAAACTTTTGTGCATATTTATAAATAAGTTACTGTACTGATAGAATATTTTTCAAAGTATATCTTGTAAAAAACTTATTCATATAATTGGGGCAAATAATATATTAATAAGTTTTATTTCAAAATATACTTTTGATAAAAACAAATAAAATTTATTCTTAAATCAAATAATCTGGATATTTATTTATTACTAATTAATTATAATAAAGTATTAGTAAATTATTAATTTTTAAATTAAAAGTAAAAACACCCAAATTTTAAGTAAATTGCGTTCAAATGATAGAATTCTAGTATTTTATTAAATTTAGTATTCATTATTCAAATAAATATAAATTCTAATAAAAAAAGAAAACATTCATATTGATATTTTGACTGAGAAACACAGTATAAACTAGTATTTATAAATATATGTTTTATAAATTTATACAAATTAATTATTTTATAATTGTGTTTCTTAAATTAATAATATACTTAATTATTATATTTATAATATACAAATAAATTATTTTATTTATTTATTTATTAGAAAAGTTAAATGCGTAACAATTAATGTAGTGACTTGTAATGCAAAAGTCATTTTAGTTTTTCTCGTTTTTGTTTTTCGGATAGCGTTAACAAATATTATGTTAAAAATTTATTTATAAAATTGATAAATTAAAAATAATTGATATATGAATATATTACAAATTGATTAGAATTATATTAATATAATAAATTAAAATGTTATAATATTTTTGATTAAATAATTAAGTTTCAATATAAAAAATAATAAATTTGTTAGTAAATAAGATAATATAAATTTATTATTTAAATATAACCTGCTAAATAAATTTTAAATGTAAACTATTTAAAAGTAGTGTAATTACAGAATTTTAGTTGTACAAAATCTTACAATTATAAATTAAATACGGTATAACGTTAATTCAGGTAAAAGAGGTAGCATGCAGTTAAAAGATACAATTGCATGAGTTATTAATTTTTACAAACTATTGTACAAATATAATGTGTAAATGTGTACAGCACATCATAGTGTTAAATTGTCAAACGTTTGTGAATGAAAGTATCAATTTATAGATAGATATAATTGAGGAATAATTTTTTAAGAATGAGTAGTCGTAATAACGTTGAATAGAGTATCGTTTACTCTGTTCGTCGAATAGGAAGACTCGGAATTGCGAACTAAATATCATTATTAGGAGAGTGTCTGTCGTCGAGAACTACTGTTTACGATATGAAAGAAGTTATTCGTTTCTAATGTTTACATTCGAGTCAACTGTTAAGTGGATATAAAACTCATAAAAAACAATTAATTGAATCGAAACACGAGAACAGAATTAGAGGCTCAAGACCTCAAAGGGAGAAAACAAATGAATTTGTTTATTCGAAAATTGCTTATCAAATAAATTCTAGTTTCAAGTAGCATTTTATTTTAACATTAAATATGAGTTAGTGATGAAAATATATTCTTGTTTTCAGACGCTCTTAGTCACCGCATGTCTTAAATACTGGCATTTGCTTATTGTTTATATATAACAACATTTATTCTATAAAGTGACAAATTAATTTACCCGCAAAGTAGTACTGGGCTAATTTTTGTTATTTGTTTGTATATTTTGCTACAAGTTACATTATTATAATAATGAAATATGAAAGTTTAGTTTACTAAATCTATAATTAGAAAATAATTAATGTTTTCCAACTTAGTTTAGGCCCAAAGGTTATACTAAATTTGCCATAAGTTTACAGCAAGTTTACAGCATAAGTGTGCAGTGCTTTACATATTGTTTGTATTGAGCGCTGCAAAACATAGGCAACGATTTAATAGAGTATTTGAAAATTCATATATTTTAGTAAAATCGTTATAAAAATTTTAATAATGAATCTCTATTGATTTTATTTATATTAAATAAAACTTTCATACCTTCTCTTTTATATGCCAAAACATTTTTTTAAATGTTCAAACAAATAAGAAAGTTAGCACGGTTCTACTATCCGGCAAAATAAATTTGCAAACTTATTTTGTAAAATTTCATTCTGTTTGGAGTGGGGGAACAAGTTTAAATGATTTATTGAATTTTGAAAATCCCCTATACCTTACCATTATAGTGGAATTTTTTAAAAATCATAACTCGAAAACTATGTAATTAAAAAAAAATTAAAAAATCGTAATTGTGCTAAATTCGGTCTAGAATCAAACTAGCAAGGTTAATTTTGTCAAATCGTTAACGTGATATCCGCTTTTTGGCATGAATGAGCGTAATATTTTGAAGTATATCTTTAATTTGGCATGCAAGTAAACACGATTTACAATATAACAGTTGGCCCCGTTTATCTGTCAGCTTTATGGAGTTCACAGTTCAACAGTTACAGTTGCACTGATATTTTTAATTTACAGAAATTTTCAAATAATTATAATTTTTAAACTGTATGAAATTTCGAGCCAGATTTTTGACGATTGTGTTTTATTTACACCCGTCTTGTATCAAAATCAAAGAACAAAATCTTATTTGCTGCGTCTTTTTATTATTATGCATATATCTTCAATAAATTATTACATTTAATAAATATAAAGTTATTAAACATATTATTAAAACTAATTATATAATACAAACTATAAACAATTTTTAGTATTATTTTGAATTAATAAAATCGCATAAATTAATATTTATGAAATGTTTGTAAATAAATTAAATTTTTGCTGTTATTTTAATAAGTAATATACAATCCAATTAAAAAGCATTTTTAATTAGAACATATTTAGTAATAAAATAAATTTATTTTTGTAAGATATTAGTTACTAGTTTAATTGGTGTATATACGTTTGCTAGTTTAAATACTGTAACTTAAAGATTGATTAGTTAATAAAAATGGTTAAATAATGATTTTCGTAATTTAAGTTGTTTTTTATAAAAATTTATTAAACATTTAAAACGTAATTTGAAACATTAAAAATTTACACAAATAATAAATCTAAATATAATTAAAGAATATATTTAACAATTTATTGAATTTAAAATAGAATTAATTAGAAATAATTGAGGAGACGATAGGTGTTTGAAAGCGTAGTTACAATCGCGTAGTAGTGGTGGTCTAGATGTGTGTCCAGACGTTTAGCCCCAATAGGGTCCGACTCCCACTCCGCCGAGAGCTGCCTGTTGTTGCTGTTGATTGAGTGGACATTCAATTAGTTAATTAATTACTCGAAATTGCAGTGAAAACGAGTCTTACTTGTTGTTGAGCCAATCCACCCAAACCTGAAAATTAGAATTTGTCAGTTACTATTCTATTTTTATATAAGTAATTCATGTTAGTAATCGTTTATTGCAGGAATTTTAATAAAATTATCATAATTAATAGTAGTTGTAATAAAAGGTAATTTAGAATTTAACTAGCAACACACTACATAAAGATAAAATTAATGAAATGTTAAAACTACCATAGTAATAAAAAATAAATAGTAGCTGTGTTTCGAAATATAAAATCTACATTGAAATGGGAGATTTAAAAATTTTACAATAATGTTTCTATTTGATATAATAATGTGGATAAATTTGAAACACATTTTAAGCAAACGGTCATCTATGATATAGATTGTATAGTAGAGCAGCTAAGAAATGACATGATAAATTATCAAACTGTCCCTTAACTCATAGGATAATCTGCAATGAATTAGGGAATTGTTTGCTAATTGAGAGCGTGTGCAGAGGTGTGGCCAGGTGTGGTACGGGTGTGAGTCATACCGAGCTGTTGTTGCTGCTGCTGCTGTGCGGCGGCCAGGTTGTTGAGGCCGCCGAAGCCGCCAATCGCGTACGGGTTCACGCCGTACGGGTTGATGCCATACGGGTTGACGCCGTAGGGGTTGACGCCATACCAGGGCGCAGCCGACGCGAGGCCGACGCACACGATTGAGAGCACGACTAAGAATTTCATAGCGAATGAGACTTTTTGGCCGAATCTATCAATTCGTGAATTTCGCAAACTTTCAAATGAATTCACGTCTCAATACAATTCGGTTTAAATACCTCCGCTTTTGACGCACGAGTGCTGACGTGCGGCTCAATCTGTGCCTAAATGTATCGAATTTGCATCAAAACTATTCCAATATCAAAACTAATTCAACATTTCCTGTCTTTCAAAACTATATCAGTTTTATATTTCAATTTACTTCAATTAATTAATTAATTAAAATTACATTTGTTTATTATCTATTTTACATTAATAATAGTAAATTATTAAAATGAATTTAGAAATAATTGTTCTTGATCAATATAACAACATGTGTTAACAACTAAATTATATAAGAATTTGTATAGTAACAAGAAAGAAATAATGATGACATTATTTACTACTAAATAATTACTAAAAATATTTACTGTTAAACACAAAATTTATTATTATAATATACATGTACACTTAAACATGTAAAATAATCTTTGAAGGTTAAATGAATATTAAAAAAATAGAACAAATATGTAAACTATATTTTATAAAAGACATAAATGAAATACGGGGTACAAAATAGACATGGAAACCTTTTTAATTACAAATTTAACAACCTTATTCAATTCAATTCGTCTAATAAAACATTCTATAATAATCTACAATAGATTATCTTTAATTTGAGCACAAAAAAATTAATTGTTATTAAAATTATTAAATCTTAATATTACTTAATTGTGACCAAAATTAATCCCGACGTTTAGCAACAAGTTTTCTAGTTTTTAAGCAATAAAAATTATTTATTTAACAATAATTATTCAATAAACAATGACATCTTTAAATTTTAAAGCATTATTTACTAAATGTACATGAGTAAATAAAATTATTGACGAAATTAGATCAAAATGTGAAATAAGTTTTAGAAATCAAGATTTAATTTTTGATTTTGAACACTTTATTATTAATTGAGTTTTTGCCGAAAATTATGCTTTATTATCAGTTAACTATAAAAGTATTTGAATTTTTAATCATGATCAATTAGTTTTACAATATGTAAGTATAATAAATTAAAAATTTAATTAAAATCTTGTTTAATTAAAATTCTCATTGTGTTTTCAAATATGCTAATTTTTAGTTAAAATCTCAAAAATTAATTGTTTAACTTCGGGATTAATTTTGACTACAATTAAGTAATATTATCGCTAGTTTTTTGTGCTCAAATTAAAAATAATTATCTTTAGATTATTTTAGAATGTTACATTTGATTAATTGATATAAATAAGGTTGTTAAATTTTCCATGTCAATTTTATACTCCTGTATATCAAACTAAGCAATTGTAATTATCTTATAAGTATTTGAGATACTCATAAACTGGGACGTTATTCGAGTGTTTTTTTGACTCAAAATAGTACATATGGACTATATATGCGTACTCACTTAAACCGGTTTTCTATGTTTGCACTGAAATCTAACTTTAGTTCAGGACATTAAATCTGGTATTATCTATTAAAGCGTAGAATCAAATGTTTTTAACTCAAATGTTATTACATCGAATAAGGTTAAATCGAATGTTGTAATCGAATATTAAGTTGAATATTGTTACGTCGAATGTTGTTATATTGAATCATAATATGTTATTTCTTTGAACTTAATAAAATGAGAATATAAAAATATTAAAATTAATTGATAAAAAAGCGGTCCCTAAAGTCAAAAGCAGTGTTTTTAGGCGAAATTCGACTATTATTGCCTAAAAATACGCCACATCTGATAAATATCGATAATTAGAGCAAAATGAACTAAAAATATTTAATCTAAATTCATTTTGTGATAAATAAGTGAATTTATAATTATAAGCATCGTTACGTTATGATTACGTAATAATTACGTAATTATCACGTAATCATTACGCAATCATTACGTTATCATTTTTAATAATATGTTATAATCATTTTGAGCTTAATAAAATAAGAATAAAAAAATATTTAAATTAATAGACAAAAAAGCAATTAAATCTCCAAAATCAAAGCCGTGTTTTTAAGCGAATGTCGGCTATATTTGCCTAAAAATACGCCATATCTGATAGGTATCGATAATTAGATCAAAATGAAATAAAAATATTTAATCTAAATTTATTTTGTGATAAAATAGTAAATTGGAAATAGTAGGCATCATTACGTTGGCATTACGTAATAATTACGTAATCATTACGCAATCATTACGCAATCATTTTGATAATATGTTATTATTTCTTTGAGTTTAATAAAATAAAAATAAAAAATATTAAAATTAATTGACAAAAAATCGGTTTCTTAAATCAAAAGCCGTGTTTTAAGACAAAATTCGGCTATATTTGTCCAAAAATACTACATATTTGATAGCTCATAATACTGAGAGCAAAACGAATTAAAAACATTTAATCTAAATATATTTTGTAATAAAATAGGAAATTGGAAATTATAGACATCATTAGGTTAGGTTAGGTTAGGTTAGGTTAGGTTAGGTTAGGTTAGGTTAGGTTAGGTTAGGTTAGGTTAGGTTA